>JAFJYH010000040.1:0-192880 GCA_017365405.1 Cadophora malorum
TGTGTATAAGAGACAGGGTTGAGGGAGGGGGAGATGAAGGTGGTGAGTTTTGCTATGCTTTCACGTCGCAGCTTCACATCAGAGACCTGGGAGAATTGAGAAAAGGTAAGGAGGCTTGCTAATGGGGTCGATTGGGAAATAGGTCTTCAGAGCTATGCAAGCGGCATACGTACGGTTACTGCAGAATCCGTTCTTCGATCCGGATGAACATAGTCCGCCGACGGGACGGGGTGGGAAGAAGATTACTAGTAAAAGGTTTGCGGAGGATATGAGGAGGATTGGGGAGAGTTGGACGCCTGGAGCGGGGGCGCCTTGAGTAGTTGGCTTGCTTGATTGACTGGCGAAGGGAGCTGGAGGAGGATCTGTGATCAATATAGGGCCGAAGGCTGGTGAGTCTTTCCGCTCCATTGTGTCCGCTTCTTGTGTTTCTTAATAATATGTCTAATCATGTTAGATCTTGACTCCTTGTGACTACCGAGCATCACATAATAGTGGAAGGTGAAGAAGCAATGAGACTGATATGGGAGATTCGTCGACGATGTAAAGCAATTACCAAACTAGCATTGGTCTAGCCGTACAATGACATTATACCCATGCTTATCAAAGACCTGACCACCGGTATTGTATCAATTCGGGAACATCCTATGATCGAGACACCATCCCCTCACTATACGAGCATAGTCTGCTACGTAGCTACACTTTCGGCCGATCGCGTAATTATTCTTCGCAACAAGTTGTTAGCTTCCTCTTTCATGCGTTGTATATCATGTCCAACGGGTACCGGTAGACGACTTACATCATTACAACTAGCCTAGGCGTCAGCAAACTGCACGATTAGATGAGGAGAAGAATATTCTGGCTCACATGTAAATTGCATTGTTGTGTGCACAGCTGACCCGTGTACAACTAAAGGGCTGGACCCAGCATATGGCATTCTTGAGGCTGTCCAAGTACTTGATACCGTCATCAATGTCATATTCACATGCATATTCCCAGTTTTGGCCTGGGACGGGGATGCAGAGGAGCTTGTCCTGGTTCGCCTGTATTGCTCACCATCAGCTGTCGGCAGTTTCATTCCTCCCGTCTCATTTGTACTTGACAGCTGCCTATATCGAAGTACCATCGAGAAGGAAAGTCACTTACGTCGTTGCGGCGTCCAACAGCACGTTCAATAACTTTGCTAATGACGGGAATCTCAAAGTCAGGGTTCTTGGTAGAAATTTGGGACAGGATCTCCTCGATCGTTCCTGTATGGTTCAGTGGTATGCCATTACCTGTTGTGCCGGTAACAGAGAGCGACCTGACGGGGTAGTCTGACGATGTTCTCGGAACTGCGAGTCCAGTGGCTGATAGTATGAGGATGGTTGTGCCGATGATATTGGTGAAAAGCGTGGTGGGCTTCATCGTTGAAGTATTGAAGTGAAGTAGATGTCAGGCGTTTTAATTTATGTTTGAAGGACGATGGGAACGATTTGCGGAGGATCTCTGTGTGTAAGTCCCTGATCAATAGAATAGGCTTTGGAACTCCGTACCCATGGTCCTGAATGAGAATATATAAAGTTACTGAATGGATGAACTTGTGTGGCAAAATGGCGCCTAGCCTTTCCAGCACATTCAAATCACTAAGAGGGTACGAGGTCGAGGTAAGTAAGCTCGAAGGTGTCATTCATAGTCGGAAGTAAGGGTCGCCAGCAAGGTGTTTTTGAGTCGATGCCTAGAGAGATCAAACTCCGTGTTGCGAGTTTGGAAGGGTTTGATAATGAGAGAACCCCAAGCTTTGGCACATCAGTGTTTAGTGTGAAGAGAAGGCAAGTACGATGCTGGGTCAGTAGTGCAAAACATTGAACTTCAAACGTAGCTGTAGAGCATAAACAGCGCTAAGCGAGAGCAAGATGAAACTGGAGTTCAAGTCACCGCAATCTTGCAATACGTGACATAGTTCACCGACCATTTCGCCAACTGAAGTCAAGGAGTGAAAACACACAGCTGGAGGAATTCTTGGGGGAATTGATAGAAAGACTGCCTCAAATCTATTTCATCTCCTACCCTTTCTGGCCTCTAGACCTTCAGGACCCTGACCCCATACTCCTGCTTTCTTTCCCCATTTAGTAATCCCCCACGCGTGCCATACACCGAACTCGGGAGGCGGATCACGCTCTTCTCTGAACGGACCTTTAGCGCGCTCTTTCTCCTCCAGTTCTTTACCTTGCAAACCTGCCGGCTTGTCGAGGATGACAGACTCTCCCATCTTCACATCTCCCCTGATCTCTATGGGCCCTTGTGTAGGAGGCAGGTTCGAGGAAGAGCGCTCCCATCTCCGAACTTCGAGAGGAAGTGGCCTCCACCAGCCTGGTTGCGATCGAGCATGCCATCTGGCACCACACATTTCCCACAGTCGACTACGTGCTCGCTTGTAAGCAAATCTCTCATCTTCTCCAGTGAAAGAGCTGGTCATTCCAAAGTCAACTTTTCGGCCAATCTCGCCAGCCTTGCCAGGGATAGGTCCAAAATCCGAATCTTCGTCTGGATCGTATCCCGTCTTTGTAACATCGGTATAGGATGAGACATTGGGTCGGAAAGGGGATGTTTGGTCTTGGTAGATTTCCGAAAGTGTTTCTGGGTAGACGGCATCGCCACCTTCGTTCTCTTCTCTTCCAGTCCCTGATGCTGTGGGCTCGGCCAGAATGTTGGTCTCTGGGAAGAAAAGGTCATCTGGACCAGCCTCTGCACGGATGAGGAGTTTGCAACGAGCCTCATATAGCGCGTCAAGAAGCGTTATTAGTCGCCTTGCTTCGTTCTTTTGCATCAAAGTCAATATGGGAACTCCGTCGAGAATGAATGTGTGAAATGTGGAAGCCATGGTGATATAATCTGCTGGACCAAACATTCCTCCGCAGAGATCTGTAAATGACCATGAAGTTACTCCTTCTAGATATCGTGGAATTGGAACTTTCCGTCCAAAGACTTGGAGTGTTGTGGACTGCCATGGAATGCTCTCTGGTATTTCTAAGGGCAGCGCTGCTCGAATCGCATTTTGCCACTGGTCTTCGGAGTCCATACTGAGTAGCAGGTACTTCTTGGGAGTTGTCCCTTTGTTCAATTTCGACTCACCATCTTGCTCAGTCACTTTCGAGTCCGCCTTCGTGGCCAGGGTCTCAAGTCCAAGGACAAGTTCATCGTGCTTCGCAAAACCCCCGATCATTTCTTGTCTCATGGTCTCCACCACCTCGGCTTCTTCCTCATTGATCTCTTCAGTCTCCCTTCTCCTATAGTCGCGACCACCCTCCATGTTCCAGATCTCACATCGTGCTTTCAGTACTTCCACAAACCCCGCGTACTCGTCGTTTGCCGGGAACATAGAAATTTTGCCTTTACTGCCGAACCCAAATAAACCTCGAACAAGGCCACCGCGAGGCTGTGCAGCAAAATCCATCCCACTTGCCTTAGCCAATTCGTCGGGCATGCGGTTTGAAGTGGCAATGAGTACCCCGCCTAACTGGAAGAACGCTGTGAACAGGTTGCTCAGAATCTTGCTCGCGGCTCTATCCGGTAATTGGAACTCGTCTAAAAATAAGATCGGAGTTTGCTCTACCATATCTTTTGCCAACCATACTAAGGAATGCTCGGCATCTGCTCCAGAAGTGCTACCTCTGGAACGAGTCTGTCGAAGCTGCTCCAGTCTCGCCAAAGTCTCCAGCATAAACGTATTGAAGTGCCATCGTCTCTTCTTCTTATTCGGAAGACTGTCGGCGAGCAGATCAAATAACATAGACTTCCCAGTGCCTACTTCTCCATGAAGTAACATCCCTTTCGGGGAGTCGATGTTCATGGCAGCATCATGACTCGTTAGAATTCTTGTCAGAGCAAGTGAATCTGTCTCCTGCTTTGGAAATAAATGGGCAAATAGAGGATTTCTTCGCAATGGATGACCGGGAGCTGCTACCGAGTTGTCATCCTTTGCCTTTGGAACATCTTCAATTGCTTGACTGATCGCCTTGAGTCGCGTGCCATATTCGGCTTTTGGTGTGTAGTCTTTCAATCGTAGACTTTACGAGAAATTAGCAAAGCGATCTTTCAAACATGTACATCATAAATCGATTCATAGCAGGCACATTTCAATATATACTGTATTTCCCACTTGATCGGACTTACTAGATTTTTTGGAGCTCGAGAGCTAGTCTGTGTTGTGCCGGATCAGGATCGATTATTTTCGTTGCCAGTAAAGATCGATACAGTACCAGAGGATTGGAAATCGTAAGACTGGTACTTGCCACAGTCGATAATTGTGGTGGCATGGTGGGAATCAGTCTCATACAGAAATGCGGAAAAGCGAATGGAAGACGTCAACATCCAGCCGAGCTTGGACGGATCGCGACTCTTAAGCTAAGGTCACGTGTTGACATATCTATACTTTATAGATATCTTCTTCCTGCTGCAGCTCATAATGAAAATGAAGATTTCCTTCTTCAAAGCCCGTGAGTCATTCGTTCCCGGGCTGTTCTTCCTGCGTGTCCTTGGTACCTTCAGTCCTGCAGGGCGAACATAGACGGATCGATTCTTCCTCTTGGCTAACTTGACCACTATTGAGTTTCAGAGGTGAAGACATTTGAATCGGGAATGCATGAGGGCGCCTGTGAACTAATTTAAGACTATTCTTGCATTTGAAAGGCACAATTAATGAATGTGAATGTGCTTCTTGACAAAAAGGCGTTCGTTTCGTGAGGTGCAGAGCTCACCACGTAGTTGACCGCCTTAGGTACTAGCGCGAGCTCGCGAGGTACTGCCAGCCAGCTCTCCTCGAAAATCTGCCTTCCATGTCAACAAAGACATCGACATAAGCCACCACCTTCTTCGACCCCCAGATGCCATCCACCTATCGCGCTTGTCCAATCTTGCGCTTAAGGTAGCTCCTTCACATACACCTTTATCATCGCCGCGATGTTCAACTCTCCATCAAATGGCGCGGCACCGCAACAAACCGTCAGAACCTCTCGGCGACGCCAAAGACCTCTTTCGAATGAAGGTAGCCTCAGCGCCCCAAAAGGCAAGCGGCAGAGGTTGAACGAGCAGACGTTTGTACCGCCTGGATCCGCGCCGGAGATGGAAGAAACTAGGAACTCGATGATTGCTAGCATTGCTCGACCTGGAAGCGCAGGGGAACCTACTGGCTTACAACGGGAGATCGCAGTCAGAGGAAAGAAGTCGAGATCAGGAGAGCGGAATACAAAAGGAGATGGGAGCAGCCTTCTCGTATGTTTCCCCTGTGTCGGGATTCGGGAATGGAACTAACTCTGTGGTGTTCAGACCTCGAATGATACATACACTGTCAGCAAGCTTCCTGCCCTACCAGATATACTTCGCGCAGACAGCACAGGTGCGTAGATGTTACAGTGCTTTGGAAAATCAACCTAATAGATGGCAGTTCATCAACATGGTGCGATCAACTCAGAAAATGGCTATGCCCTTACCCTCACACATACCCATGCAATTGTATGGCCCTACGCTGCTAATATACAATCCCCCGAAACCTTCACATTCGCTCTTCCGCAACCTTCAAAGCGCGCCTCCGATCCACTACCTCTCGGATCTCTTGTGTCCCATTCGGCGTCCTCTACAGAACCTGGACTTGTCGTCGTCATCCCGACCAGCGGCAAGATTACATACTGGGAGTCAGTTTCGAGTGCGGCGACCCTGGACCTCAGACTTCAGCGAAACGGGGTGGATTTATCAATTCCTGGAATGATGTCTGGGGAGACGGTTATCCAGATCCTGAACGCTGAGACTGCTGGTTTTGTCCTTGCCTTCAGCACTGGCAGAATTGCATACATGGCCGTCAGAGATGGGCAAGGTAGACCTGCCATTTCTGTGCAATTTCTACGAGGTGGAAGCGGAACATCCAATGGTAGCTTCTTCGGCAGCCTGCGGAATGCTTTATCCAGCTCTGCTTGGCGTGGAGATATTGCTGCGGTTCGAGCAGGACGACACGACAACAAGGTTGGAGAGCGAAGTATAGTTCTTGCTACGACCAAGGGAAAACTACAATCTTGGAACATACACCGAGGTGGACATGCAGATATCAGTGGAGATGCAGAAGCCCGGGAAGAGATCGTCATGGCAATCAAAGCAGCCAACCCTGCACTAAACGACTTGCTCATTGAAGGGTTCGAAATTCATGACTTCACATATATCCCAAAGTCAGGTGTGGAATTCCAGCACGGCGATCAAAAGGGCGTCACACAGTTGATGTTGTTGACCTCCCTAACACAAAGACACAACTCACATTACTTCTTGGTCAGTGTGGACCTAAAAGATACGAAACTCTCTGTCACAGACATTCGCCCTATCACATCTTACACGACTCCTACCAGTCCGGACGCGACTTCGAAGCCTCGACTATACTTACCCAGCCCGGCACTCATGGCGTATGTAGTGTTTGATCGCGCAGTGGTGGTTATTTCCACAGCCAAGCGTCCTGAATCGCCAGACAACCAACTTCGGTCCGAAAGCCATCTACTCCCGCAACCCTTTGAAGATGTGATAGACTTCCGGCGAGACATGAACATTGAGATTGTTGGGTCTGGTATGGAAGAGCCACATGGATCTTCACAGGTGCTTGATGCAAAGTCTCGCCGATTCAAAGCCAAACACCCGGCAGCTGTTCTTATTGTTCGAGGGGGCGGCGTAGTTCGTGTTGCTGCCACTGATAACATCAAGTTAATCTCCACCGAGGCGCCGAAAATTGATGCAATAAGCAAACTGAAGCAGGCTGTTTTCTTTGGTGCCATCAAAGACAATCCTCTGAGCTTCAAAGTTCGGCCAGAGCTTGAGTTCTCGGCTGAAGAGGTAGCCAATGCAGCCATAAAACTCAGTGGGGAAATCTTGGAGTCGAAAGACCTTGCCAATCTAGCTGTTAGTCAAAGTCTGCAGAAGCGAGCAACTTTGTTGAAGGATCTTGCGATCTACTTGAAGTCCACCGGAGTGGCCTTGGACCGCCTCACAAAGTGGCAACTGCTTGGAGACGCCGAGAAGCTTGCAGCGGCGACAAACATGTGGAAACGCCACGATGAAACTGTCAGACACATGCCAGATGGTGCAAAGACTAGTCTGATGTCTGAGCTTGTCGAGTACATCAACGAAAATTCAAAGAACGAGCCGTCCAAGGAAAAGGGCGAAGTCGATGAAGTGAGACATTGGTTCATCAAAAGTGTCCCGAGGATACAAATTGCAATACCATGGGCATTCCAGGTCATCAAGTACACCTATCAAGATGGCCAGAAAGATCATGCATCAGTAATGGACCTTCTGAGCGAGGCTGATGATTTGGTAATGGGTGCGATACAAAGTGCCTTAGACTTTCGGACTTCTAATTTGGATCTCTATGGCCTCGGAAGCGAACAACTCGAGCATGGGATTTTGAAATTTGGCTACGAGGGACTTCCAGAGTTCTGGACGTCCACATTCTTCATCGCCGAAAATCTCAGGAAGCAAGTTGATTTAGGTGGTATGCTATTGAGAGAATATATTGGGAGACCTATTGGAAAGGGTGACCCAAGCGCCGAAGTTGTCGACAAAATTCGACTTGAATTTCCAGACCTCATCGACACAGCTATTAGGTCCAACACTGAGCGTATCAGATGGGGCCGAGCGCAACATTCGCAAAGTGATCAAGAACAGGCAAGCCAAATGGAATCAGCTTTGGGCAAAATCCAGGATACACATCTCAGCAGCCTTGCCGTGGACATGGATCTCACCGACAAGGCCCTCGCGTTGGCCGAAAAACATGAGATTTTACCGGTACTTGCACGTCTACTTCTATGGGACCTGGAATTAAGAAGCCAACAGTCCCAACAACCTGGCCTCAGTGATGAGGATTTTGAAAGCTTGGAAGCTCGGTCCGAGCTGATGAAAGATTCGGTTAGACAACTCTTCGTGAAGTTCGGCGCTAAGTGGGCAAAAGCATTGTTCGAGCACGAAATCGAACAGGGATTGATGGAACAGCTTCTGGACGAATGGAAAGAGGAACAAACATATCTGACGGAGTTTCTTCGGAGCAAATCAGAGTATGCTAAAGTATCTTGGATCAACGATATCACTCGGGAGAGTGATCTTGAAACGGCTTCCAAGGCACTTCTCGACCTCGGCCTGAAGCATGAATCGGACTTGTGGAGCAAGAAAGTTGAGTTGAGCTTGGGCAAATTGGCCTTGCTCTCCACACAGAGCTACAGCAAGCCGGTTGGGATCTTACCAGACGAAAACAGTTCGGAGCTCACGTTCGCCTCCAGCGAGCTTGGACTGATCAACATCCAAAAGCAGGTCTACAGTTTTGTCTTGCCATCTATCGCAGCTGCAATCGACGAAAATGCTGAACTACAATTGGCTCTCGAAGCACATAGTAACCGAAAACTCCGAAAGCAGCAGATGCTATCGAAGCTGTTGTCAGACAGCATGGCGCGTCTCATCAAGCACGAAGCTATGAATGCCTCGCAACTTGTTGACCTTCTGACCCTCATGGGAACTCAGGCAGAGACCCTCGATCAAGAAAACTTCATCAACTCTCGATTCTTCCTCGCACTACAAGCCGTGAGTTACGGGGAGTTCAGCAAGGACGAGCAACATCTGATGCAACGAATCATCTGGAGACGTTGCATGCTGAACGACAACTGGGCAGATGTAAACAACACGACTTCGAAGGACGAGCAGCAGCATGAGGAGCAACTCCGAAAGACCTCCCTGTACCAAACACTGTACAGCTGCTTCAAGAATCGTAAGTATTCAATATCGTTCCTATGGTACTTATGCTGACAAAAGCTAGGCTTCTTCGAGAAGAACAAGAACATGAAGCCGATGGACAATGAGGAAGTGCTAGGCGCCGGTGTAGCTGATGTAGAGGGTCGCTTCGCCAATACCGATGCAAGTACCCTGGAGAGAATTGTGGGTGATATGCAAGTTGAGGACGACAATCTACAGCTCGAGGACAAGAACAGGCTCAAGGATTGGTATGGAACAGTGCTAGACAAGGCGAAGCAAGACTACGAGACGGAGCTTGCGGAGGAGACAGATGTCGGCAAGAACATGCAACAAGCACAGGCTCGACTCGCTATTGCGGAAGGAGAGATCAGAGAGGCCGAGTTGAGAAGAGCCGACACTCTGTTGCACTCCAAGCAACGATACAGACCCAAGGCCAAAACCAACGGTCGCTTGGGAAAATTCCGACAATCGATCAGAACATGAAATGTGAGGGCAGCATAGGCAAGGATTTCGACAGTCACAATTGATGGATGGTATGAGAAATTACCCGCAGCGCGGTGTAACAATCTCTTGATTTTGAGCCTGAATCTTGATATCCGGTGTTCTTTTGTTTTCTCTGTCAAGTCAATCATGCACGCGAATCATCGGGAAGGGGCGGACGGTTGGCGTGAATTGTATTTAAGCATTATGCTTGTCCTTCTTTTCCTTTTCATTTGATACCTGACTACCAGTCGGCGAACTGGAACGGCATACAGTGCATGAAGCAAGCGAGCGAACTTGGAGGCGGATTACTGGGGGGGATGATATGGTGGAAGCATGGAAAATGGAGATCAATTAGTGTAGAATAGCAAAAGCAGTACGGTATGGCAAATCCAGCCAATGATACAGCCATCTGAGCATCTCCGTTCAAATCAATGCAATATGTGAATAACGTCCATGATTGGTATCTATCATCTCAAGATATTTCCTTTCTTTAGTACAAAAACACAAAAACACGTCTAGCGAGATTGCCTGCGCGTCGATGGCGAACGAATCGGATGAGGGGCTGCCAGGGCGAGGATTGCTCGAGCTTGCGGGGTTGAAGTTGAGTTTGTTTTTGTTTTCAGTCTTGTCTTGTCTTGGATGGATGATGTGGGTTGAGTGGTTCCCGTTCTCAGTGGAAGAAAAGCCAAGATGCTACGGTCAGGGGTAATTGGGGGGACGGAGATTGGGAGGTTCGGCGGGTCAGGGTTGGGTAGGGTAAAAGGTAGGGATTGTCTATCGTGAAGTGGACTGGACTGGACTGGACTGAATTGTTGAACGGGGTGTGGGGCTTGAATGTTCGCCGCGGCTTGTGTGAGGGGAGGGGAGGTGTGCGAGTCGTGTTTGTTTCCTTTCAAGGAGCGGAGTGGGGTGGATTTGAAGATGGAGATGTTGTTGACTTCTTCTCTGTTGTGATGTTGCAGACTTGTAGTTGTGGTTTCACGGAAGTCAATGATTGACCGGAAAAACTCAAGGAGTTAAACCTGGATAAGATAAGTTCGAATTAGTCGGTGAATTCGGTCAATCGGTCGGCACTTCTTGCATGCCCAGAGAATGTTGATGGTGTGTATTATGTAGGTTGTTGATCACCTGCAGAGACAACGCAGTTCCTGCAGTCGGTACTTTATTAAGACACTGCAAAGCTGCAGAGGTAAGGGTAGCTTGAAGCTCAACGGTCGTTCGTGGTGCCACGCTATTCCAACACAGGCGTTCTTACAGCTGCATGCTATTTGTGAGCCAGCAGATAGGATTTGCTGATTTCTATCTCTACTTTTGTACAACCGAGCATCACTACGATTAACTTTTTAAACATCTCGAAGGAGACTAGAATTGCCGTCTACGAGTAGGCATTAATCCGGTAGCTGCCGACTCAGAGTCTCGACCTGCAGATCAGCATGCTCCAGCCTAGTACAACAAAACCTAATTCAGTGCTATGTCTGTATCCGTGCGGCTGAGATTCCTCCTCAATGCAACTGGCAACCTCGAATCTTTGTCTACACCAATCAGATGCACCAATAGACATTCCAATAAAACCTCAACTGTCAGTATGTCGGCCTGACGATGCCGTTGGACGATGAGGAATGCTAAGTAAAAGCACAAGACGGGAGGCTGAGAACGCCATCTGTCTTACTGACTTCTAGAAGCTTTTATTAAAGTGGTGCTCGAGACCCTTGCTCTGACTTCGTGACATAAGAACCTGATACGCTTCATCTGAAGAAGAGGACGGACGGGTACAGAGACCAGACGGCTTTTGTCTTTGCACTCTTGAGTTTTCCGCACGACGGTAAGATATCATACAATAATCCGAGGCTTGGATTAGCGACTGCACTTTGGCTGCATAACTTTCAACTAGTCTCCTCGTATCCCTAGTAGTAAATAAAGTGCATGTTTGGAGCAGGTAATGTACTGTAGCGTTCACGACTCTTCATCGGCTATCCTCACTCACCGCATCGTCTGGACGTCTGGACTCTTGCCTGCTCTCCACAAGTTCCACAAGTTCCACAACACACACCAGGTCCACCACCAATGTGATGCTCTACGGCTACGGCTATCGACAATCTCGACATTCTGCTGCTACGGTTGTCCGTCCACACCAATTCTCCCATACGATTAATCCCTGAATGGCTCGGCATCCCTCCACTGCATCTGCCTCTGCCCCTTGAATTGCAGACTGGATGCCTGTCCTCCTGCCTCAGAGCCTTCACTGATACTGATCCATTTCAGCAACCTAATTTCCGGCCTGAGATCGATTCAATCTGTGCGCCACTCACGGGCCACAGCTCTCGCAATCTGTCTGTCAATCAATCAACACTTCGAATTTGTCTTCCCATTTTTTGTCGTCTTCGGTCGTTCGCCTTTCAATTGATTCGAATCGGTCCAGCAAGCAAGCATTAAATGCCACCGCAGACTCACGACCAAGCCTCATTCTGCTGCGCCGCCTTTGTCTTCTCGTGAACACCCAGCACCGCCAAAAGTCGGAAGCCTGCCCTGCAAGAAGTCCTGCGTTGTGCTGTGCTGTGCTGTGCTGTGCTGTGCTGCATCCAACCCGCCTGCGCGCTTGCGTGGAGAGCCAGGCCAGAGAGAGCTTCGCTTCATCGCTTGTCGTGAGTCCGCCCCGTCCATACTCCTAACCTCACCCTTCCATCTTCAATCCCACCAGCATCAACGACGGTCAATCGTCGTGGGAGAGGGCCGCCATCGCTGGGACTCAATCATTCGGAGGACTTCGCAAGCTGATCTCTTCCGTGCTCAGTCGTCGCGTGCAGTGTTTGCCTCCCGAGCCTCGCGTTCTTCCGAGATTCGTTCAACTCGAAAACAGGCTGCCCAGCTATCCCCTAAACCTGACGCTCATTCCGCCCACGAGCTCGACTTCGAGCTCCTAATACATACTCTATGGCTTCCTCGTCATCCAATGTCGTCGGTGTACATTACCGTGTCGGCAAGAAGATCGGAGAGGGTTCTTTCGGTGTGATTTTCGAGGGGACAAACTTGTTGAACAACCAACAAGTTGCCATCAAATTCGTACGTCCACTTTATTGCACATCAAATCAGACAGCCAGCTGCTCTATACATGCTTCAACCCGACCCGGCAGATTGCTACAAGTTCAACAGCTTACACTTTTGGTCCCTTAGGAACCTCGAAAGAGCGATGCCCCACAGTTGCGAGACGAGTACCGGACATACAAAATTCTTGTTGGCTGCCGTGAGTGTATAGAACAGATACTCTGAGTTCTTAATACTAATGTACAATAGCCGGAATCCCTAATGTCTATTACTTCGGCCAAGAAGGCCTTCACAACATCTTGGTCATTGATCTTCTTGGACCCTCTCTGGAAGACCTTTTTGATCACTGCAACAGAAGATTCTCCACGAAGACTGTCGTAATGGTAGCGAAGCAGATGGTCAGTCGTCACACACCTCCCGTTCGGTTCTTTACTGACTATTGCAGCTCTCACGAGTCCAAACGATCCACGAGAAGAATCTCATCTATCGCGATATCAAGCCTGACAACTTCCTTATTGGCCGACCTGGATCCAAATCTGCTAATGTGATACATGTCGTTGATTTTGGAATGGCAAAGCAATACCGAGACCCAAAGACGAAGCAACACATTCCATACCGGGAAAGGAAATCACTATCTGGAACTGCGAGATACATGAGTATCAACACTCACTTGGGCCGTGAACAATCGAGAAGAGATGATCTGGAGGCACTAGGACATGTATTCATGTATTTCCTGAGAGGAGGGCTACCATGGCAGGGACTCAAGGCTGCGACCAACAAGCAGAAGTACGAGAAGATTGGAGAGAAGAAGCAGACCACTGCTATCAAGGATCTTTGCGATGGTTTCCCAGAGGAGTTCAACAAGTACTTGAGCTACGTCCGAAATCTTGGCTTCGAGGATACCCCTGATTACGACTACCTCCGGGATCTGTTCACCCAGGCTTTGAAGAACACTGGAGAGGTCGAGGATGGCGAGTACGACTGGATGAAGCTCAACAACGGCAAAGGATGGGAGGCCATGAAGCAACACCCTTCGCAACATATGCTACACCAGCCCAATGTCCAGCCAGGAGCATCGAACAGAGAATTACACGGTACAACACGCGGAGGAAATAGCACGCCAGGTCACCTCACTGCCGCCCGTTTAAACGCCGCGCAACCCCCGCCACCGTCCCCAATCAAGCCGGGGATGGGCAAGACGCGCGATCGACCAAACGCCCAAGGCGGGTTGGTCCCAAAACGCAGCAGCGGAGCGGCGGGGGGCCTCCAAGACGTCGCTACTCCCACAGGCTCAACCCAGGCACAGTTCCAGAACAGCTCGAACAACCTGCCCCAGCGGATGACGCCCCAGCCAAACATGAGCGCTCAACCCCAGAACGGGAGGACCTCCGAACCTCAGCCGTCAGGGTTCCAGAAGCTGATGAAAGCTCTATGCTGCGGTTAGTCTCGTCTAAGGCCGTGAAAATGAGGCTGTTGCTAATTCGTACAGGATGAACATTTCACCTTAGCTAGTCCATTCCCCAATCCACAAGACTTTCTCTCAATTCGCTTGCCATCTGGAGGCGCTCATGACCAAAATCTCTTTCGAAAACCCTCTTCCTAATCAGATCATGTACGCTTCCCGCAAGCGAACAGAAGCTTGCCCTCCTCTGTCTTTCTCCTCTGCTCTTAGCATTTACGACTCTCGCTGTTTGTCACATACAAAGTCCGGCTCTACTAGGCTTCTCACAGCCTTCGCTCGCATAAACGCACGTGTCCGTCCGTCAACCACCCGTCATCATACAACCAGTCCTCCTCGAATCCGGCGCATGGCCCATGTCACAGAATTACTTCCGAAACTTAATATCTTGTTTCCTGCCCTTTCCTCATCAGCATCATCGTTCGGTTTTCCTTCCACGGCCACAGCAATAGTAGCAGCAGCACTCCTACCCTGGAGGCAGATCGCATCTACTCGACTCGACTCGACTCGGCTCGGCTCACATTGAAGCGGTCTCTCGGGTTTGTTAGTTGCATGGAAGGGACTTCACGATAGTATTCAGTTTTTCTATTTTTGGAGCGAAAGCAATGGCGAATGGGGTGTGTGTGTGAAATAGATGAATTGCATTGGGCTTTGAGTGAGGATTCCTCTTTTTTTTTCTGGGCTTCTCTCAGTTCGATGAATGGAAAAAAGTTTCGAACACCATAATCTGTTCCCTCATAGTGTCCATCACAACCAATGCTCAATGATACTGATACATACATAAAATTACGCACTTGTGAAGATCGATGTGAAGAGGCACGACCAGAATTCATATATATTTCGTGTCAAAATGTTCTTGAATTACTCCGTCCGGCATATATGCCATGCCATGCTGTGCTTTCCGACCCTAGGTAAATTTTTCTACTTTACAAAAAGATCTCACAACACTTCTCTCGTCTCTTCCAATCAAGATCATGCTTGGAATGAAGTACTAGGTATCCCCTGGACAAACTCACTTTCCCATTCCTGCTAAAAGGTTACGCTTACGTCAACTTCTGCTTGATGAAGAAAGATCTCAGATGTGACAATTGCCAGGCGCAGGTGATGCCCAGGACGACTAGCTGTACCAGTGTCCATCGAACGACTCGCGCGTTGGTGGTTTCGGATTGATCTCTGAACTCGGCTTCGCGTTCCTGTTGGTATTAATGTTAGTATATACTTCTCAAAAATGCTTATACTAGAAGCAGAAAGGCAGGTCGGAAGAGGTCCTGGAAGTATTGCCAAGTATGTAGTATAGCGAAATAAGGAAATTATGGGGACGACAGAACATACCCTCTGAAAGACCTGCTCCCTCCTGATATCCTGCAGCCTGCCATTCAGATCCTTAACGCGCTTGACGATGTCCTGGATCTTGCCCTTGTCCGTGCTCTCGATCTGAGAGGTCTCTCCGATAGCTAGGTCGAGGGTGAGGCGCACGCCGCCGAGGGGCGTGAGGCCGGAGAGCCAGCCGTTGTTGACGGCTGTTGAGGAGGGCGTGAAGCAGATCTTGTGGTCGCCCGAGTCGGCGGCGCTGAATGTGAAGCGTCCGGAGTGAGAGCCCTTCTGGTTGACGACGCGGTGGTCGTTGTCGAATACTTCCTGATGGGCTGTCAGTTCTGCTATGTATGCTGCTGTGTTCCAATCCAGGTATGAAGTGTCCATGCAACTGAGTGTTGTATTTCAAGGGGAACAAGTATAGGGAAGTATGAATGAGAGATGAGCATACATCAACTGTGATCAAGATGTTCAACTGATCATGCTTGCTCCACGTCTTCCTATCCTCATCGAATTCCTCCGCGTCGTAATGTCCAACAACGAGCGTATCCTTAGGCAATTCCTCGAAGAAGCATTTCGGCGTCGTGCCTTCGATGTAGAAGTATAGGGATTGGACGGGAACGAGCAGCGCGCTCAGCGAGAGCAGTGGAATGACTGAACGCATGTTATCTGTACTCTCTTCAATTCGACTGAGAAATTGTGTCGAGGGTGCGAACGTCGATGGGAGGATGGGCCAGGTTGTCGCGCGAGCATGCCTCCCTCTCCCTGATCTCTGGCCAGTTCGTTCAACTTTCTAGCCCCCTGTTGCTGCAGTTTTTAGCGCATTCACGTGCTGATTGTCGCAACGCGCTTTCAGCACATTTCAACATCGGCACGTCACACTCAGCAGTCAATCCATCAACGACAAATCGCAAACCATCGATTCCATCGAGGTCTTCATTCCGGACTCGGGTTACATCTTTAATAAATCGATTGTAGCATAATGACTTCCCACGATGTGCGCGAAATGCTGGATCTGCCCGGCGAAGCAGGGCCGCGACCAGCAAAGAAACAGAAGATTTCCGCCCCTCGACCCGTACTTAAAGGTCTCGCACGCGAAGTCCAGAATCTGAGCGGCGACAATCCAATAGCAATCGTACCGGAAGTCACGACATTCAGAAAGAAGAAGTTTGGCAGCAGGAAGCCGGCTGCGAAGTGGGAGTTGAGAGGATTCAAGAACTCGGCCAGGAATGGAGATCCGCTCGTTTTGCACCATTGGAGGAGGAAGGCAGACGTTGTACCTGGGGCGGAGGAGGGAGCTGCTGAACAGGCTGAGAAGCCGGAACCTGTGTTGGAGGATTCGACGTTTGCGAAGTTCAATGTTCATGTCAATACGCCGCAGTATACGGATGAGCAGTATAATTTAGTGCTGCGGAGTAATGACTGGACGAAGGATGAGACGGATTATCTGCTTGGGCTGGTGCGGGAATATGAGTTGAGATGGCCGATTATTTGGGATCGATACGAATACCAGGTTCCAATACCACAAGGGGAGGGCGAGTCCATGGAGGGCGTCATGGTTGCGCCGCCGAAAGTCCGAACGATGGAGGATATGAAGGCAAGATATTACGCTGTGGCTGCAGCAATGATGAAGGTCAATACGAAAGTGGAGGTTATGAACCACGCAGAGTTCAACTTGCTAGAACTCATGCAAGGCTACGATCCATTACAGGAAGCAAATCGGAAGAAGTTTGCAGAGGCAGCATTCAGAAGGACAAGAGAGGAGGCTAAAGAGGAAGAGAGTCTTTTGGTGGAACTCAAGCGTATCCTGGCAAGATCAGAAAGACTGAAGGATGAACGACGGGAGCTTTACCAACTCCTGGAATCGCCTCCAAGCAACGGCACCGTGGGAATCTACCAATCAAGCTCCGGCCTCGCCCAACTCTTCCAACAACTCATGACAGTCGACAAGACAAAGAAGAGAAAATCTCTCATGGGCGCGGAAGGCGTCAGTCCTGCGCCAGGCCCCAGTGGCCCAAGTCAACAAGCCAGCTTCGACCGCCGCGACAGCAGCATTCGCGAATCCATCTCCGGACCCAGCGGAGGCAACGCACCCAACAACAAGAAAGGACCAGCACAGCCGCAAACAGACCGTCGCCAGCTCACCCCCGAAGAAGAGGTCATGTACGGCGTCAAGCGCTTCGAGCGCATTACCACCAGCGGGCCTTCATTCCGCCAGGAAAAGATCCGCAAGCCAATCGTCAGCAAATCACAGACACAGCAGGCAAAGATCACCAATGTGCTTACGGAGCTGGGCATTTCCTCTACGGTCATCTTCATGCCTACTTTCGCTGTTGGCGAGGCTTGGGATAATCTCCTCACTGGCGTCAATTTGCTGCTTGATCAGAAGAAGCATATGG
Source organism: Cadophora malorum (assembly GCA_017365405.1). Classification (NCBI taxonomy): domain Eukaryota; kingdom Fungi; phylum Ascomycota; class Leotiomycetes; order Helotiales; family Ploettnerulaceae; genus Cadophora; species Cadophora malorum. Next base: position 17,446 of record JAFJYH010000040.1, read on the forward strand.
ATAAGCTGCAGGGCGAGTTGAATACTGCGTTGAACATCAAAGCAGAGCGCGAGAAGAGGGAACGTGCTGAGCGAGGAGAACCAGAGCCGGAGCCTGAAGCGGAGCCAGATGTTGAAGCTGAAGCAGATGCCGATGCCGATGCGAATGCGAATGCAAATGCTGATGTTGAGGCTGGTATTGAAGAGTCAGCTGAAAAACAAACCGATGAGGCTATAGAGGAGCCAGATATGAAGGTTGAGGAGGAAAGGGAAAAAAGCGCTGCACCTAGCGTGAAAAGCGCTACTGCAAATCATAAGAGAAGTGCGAGTGTCTTGAGTGCGGTCAGTGATAAGGATGCGAAGAGACAGAAGAAGTAGTGTGTGGTGTAAGAGGGCTGGACTGTACAACAAGTAGCTTCTTGCTTGTATTGAGTATTGATAGATGAATTATAAGAGCTCACGAGCAGAGCCTGAGCGGTTTCGCTCCAAAGCATATCTAATTTTGAACCCTCTGTCCCAAACGGCTGCTCATCTTTATCGTCTTGTGAAGCTAGCTTTCAGAATCGACCTTCCTACTATTCAGAGTAAGCGAGATCGGCCTCCTTTGTAATAACAAACAGCATCAGATCAGGGGGCCATCACGGCTCTAACATCCAAGTCCTAACCAGCGGATGACTTCTGACGAAATAGCTACTATCGTCTGAGAACTTCCCGCTTCAGTGCCCTCGTTCTGAGAAGGTCAGTCATGCCTCACTTTCCTCTATGTTTACGATCCTTCTCTGCACATGCCTGTATACAACACGGTAAATGTTGAGGACAGTGGTGATCACAGAAGAAGAAGAAGAAGCTGGCATGTGCTAGGAGTTTCTTGCAGCAGAAGGGCATGGATGGAATTCCGTTGCATAGACCACTTAGCAACGAGAGAACACAATTGCACAACGGGGGACAGGAACAAAGCTGGGAAGTTAGCGAATCATCCACAGCTACTTCGTACATCCCTAAAGCAAAAAAGAAAGACAGAAACTCCCAAGCTTGTTCCTCTCTCCACCTAGGAGCAGTGAAGGCGGATGTTTTCTTCCCTTGCAACAAGACACCAAACCTTATCAAATATGCTCGAAGCAGTCTTGAATTCAAATCGCTCTATCCCAGCAATAATCAAGTACACTCCTTCTCAATCCAGGTGATATTACCTTTCAACGCATTTAGTAAGCGTCTTGTCGCATAGACTACGACTGTTGTTTGTCGTACACCTTGCTGTCAACTTGAATCCAAATATCATTGGAGAAGTCCATTACTTGAGAAGCGGGGGGCAGAAAGTGGAAAGAATGATGGAAGAAAACAAACGAGTACAGAAATCTTTGATCCTGAGGGGGAGGGGCTTATATTGACGCCAAGAAGTGCTAGTAAGTCCATGGAGGGTGATCCATCCTGCTTGAATGGGAAAGACGACGAGTTGGAGGCGATGTAAAAAGTAGAGCTGCTGTCCACCTGCATTCTTCTTGCCTCGCTGCTTTAGACATTGAATATGAGGAAAGCGTGAAGAGCTTGAAAATTTCAAGGTTGCTTCTGGAAAGTGCTTTCTCTTGACGATGGCCTGCTCTCGCGAGTGATGCGAGTGAGGGCTATTTGAGATCAGACACCTAACTCAACCGTGTCTTTGCAAACGAAAGATATAATTGCAACTTCACACTTGACAGTGCACCAGCGTGACTAGCATGAGCTAATTTTGCTTGAGCAAAGTAGATCACATCAGTTATTGTCAGCTCACGAAGATGGCTACGCTTGTCGGGATGTCAGAAGTCAAAATCAAGTTAGAAGGTGTGAAGGGTAAGGTGATGGTAATCATTTCTCTACATGTATATATAGGTGTAGGTGGACTTTGATGCTTGAAATATTCAGCACGCGTGCCAAGTCGCTTCTTCCGACCATGGAGAGAAGACTTCGTAATGAGACTTTTCCAGCTGGTCTAATCTGCCACTAGAATGAATTGTACCCTCGTTATCTTCGTAGTGACAGATTCCAGCGCCCGTTCAACGGATTTTAACTTCATCGTGCTTTCCAAGCTATTCGTGCTTGCACAAGAGCAAATCGGCAACTTCAGGAATGCTATTTTGGATTTGCTTGAATTTACTGCAGCTTGACTCTCTCGACGGCGTCATTCAGAGTTCTTGTCGGCAGAGACTGACTTGACGCCGTTTAGGAAAGCAGAACCAGGACAGCTTTTGGATCTTACCGGTTGATAGATTCTTGATCCAAGGCAATACACAGGCATTGAGTATTTGCCATAGCCACAGCTCTAGAATATCAGTACCGATCAAATAATATTCCGCCGTTCAGCTACCTCTTTGACGTGCTGTGAAGTCATGGAATACGTACTGCGCTGATGCTCAAGCTCGCTAATCACACGAGTCCAAATTCAGAGGAACGTCGCCATCACCGGTTGTGATATCTTTTCCTAAGTATCTGATCTGTGATTCTCATTGTCATCCCTCAGCCTGCGAAACTTTGGGCACCAGCCCTTCACCAGTAGTGGACACCGACGCCCGGTTTCCTTGCAATTTCAATACTCGAGCCTCGCCATCACCGTCAACAATCACACTGAACATCATCTCAAACTCTCCAACCACACTCAATTGGATGAAAATAATCTCCAAGCATCATTCAACGTAGTCCTGGGCAGACACGATCATGTTCTGACTGCAAACCACAATCTAACTATTCATCCAAGCGTCCAGATTAAGCGAGAATTTAAAGGGGCATCAAAACAACCACACCAAGTAGGCACGAATCTTCGAAGTACAATGCTTCCGCCTCACTTCAGCTAGCCTGGACTGTCTCAGAAAGTATTACCTGGTCTTGAGCATTTCTTAGACGCCGAATACAAGTTATATTTCTCAGACGCTAAAGAATGTAAACAATGTAGGAGCTCGTGCATAATTTACCAACCGAAGAATTTATCCTGGACAAAGTCGCAGAACGCTCACTAGGCCACTATTTGAACATTTACGCTATTAGACGTACTACTGCCATTAACGGAATGCTTGCAAACTGTTTTAATTGATCTAGAAGCTTCAAAATGTAAAAGTTGCAGCAAAGTGTCAAAAATGTGTTGATTCGCGCGAAAGACCTTCGGTCACGACCAACTGATTGTGCGACATGTAGAACACAGGATTACTTCAATACTCATGCTACTAAAAATCTAAAACGCATAGAGGATAGTGCAAGAAGTCTCATGCGACGGTGACGTGTCGAGGTGAGTACTTCGCCAGGAATTACCACGGAAGCGAAAGTCATGGCTGTCACGATCTACGGCTGATACAGGATGTATACTAAACACCAGGAAAACCTTATCATACCACTTGTCTTTAGAAGAGATAGTCTGCCTGAAAAGGGATGGTTTCCTTAGCATCTGGAATTTAGAACTCCCCCTTTGCCATTGGACCTGACATATGATCGCAAGCATGCCCTCTAATTCGTTGTTAATGGTCGCTGACCTCGGTCTTCAAATAATTTCCGTGATCTCGTTTCAAACGATCTGGCTTAGGCCATGCCTGCCGGCCCTCGACAGATACAGAATTATTTCGGCCGTCACTTGACACCATTATCGAGATATTTATACACAAACTCCACACTACCACCAAATGCATCATATCCACGTCATGTTCCAAACCACCATCACCACTCATACTTGCTCTGTCCATGTTTCCGAGACCGAAGTGCTATTGAAACAATTCAATGTTTCACTTCCCTGTCAGGGTCACTCATCCAAACATCTCGTACATGGGTCCAGAGACAAAACAAAACATACAACCCGAAGTACTCCGCTGGCCATGCAACCTCAGGGCAGGTCAATTACTTGGGTTTTCACATAGAACACCTAAACATCCGGATATGTTCGCCTGTTCTGACGGTTGTTTCCTAGCAGGTCGCGTGTCTCCATCGTGTACATAAACGCGACCGGCCCAATCTAAGACCCATCTCGGTAAACAACCGCGCGTATGTAGGACGTCGCAGGTCGCAATGAGGGGTTCGTGCCTGGTCGCAGCAGGTCGTGTTTTTGTTTTGTTTGTTTTGATTTTGTGATTGTGGTCTGATATGGTCGGGTCCTCTGTGCCTGCTTGCCTCCCTTTTTGTGGCAACGAGCAGATCTCGGTGGTCGTCTGTGCACGTCAACAAACGCACAGTTGATGTTTATGGTTAAACTCCTTTTAGTTCCTGACACACGGTTCGAAGTAATACCGGGCACTGGTGGCAGAATCAATCAGTCAAGAACCGTAACGCTGGAGGGGAAAGCGGAGGTATGCTTCTCGTGTGCATGCAAGACTCAGTTTTGACACTTTCCAGATAGACATTGAACGCGTCTCGCAAGGATCGAGAGGGTGATATCGCTTCTCCTCTTTGACTCGTTGATGCCGATCGCTGGAGACAGATGCTGCGGCAATCTCCAAGACAATTTCACACCTGTATGGACAGAGTCCATCGTGTCCAAGCCGCTGTCCTACAGACACGGTCGATCGCTCAAAATAACGTTTCGAGGCTCATCCATAGGGGCCTACCCATTCTTGGACTACCTCCTGCATCCGATCCAAATGAGGATATACTATTGCCGTAAATTTTCGACGCAAGAAACAACAACGCAACAACCAGAAGCACAAAAAGAAAAACGAGGAAGAAATCTGATCGTCGAAATCGTCTTGCAACTGTATGGACGACTCCTAGGAGGAAGTGGAAAGAACTGTTCTCGATCAGAGGTAGGAGATCTTCAGAACACCCCCTTGTTCTGCAAATTTAGGCTCTTTAAGTTGGAAGTGCACCAAGAAGCTTTTCCAACACAAGACTCTGTTAGATCTAGGTGCTGATTCGCCTTCGCCTTCGCCATCTGACAGCGTTCAAGTTAGTAATCTCACTGTAAGCTTTGGTTCCTTCGTTATCAGTCTGTGCCGCTCCGCGATCCTACAGCGCTCGCTTCACATGCTAAAAATACTCTTCAGACCAGTATCTCGAGCACCGAAGCGAGAATTGAAAATCCTCTCCTCAGTAAGTATGAATGTGACGAGACTTAAACGCCCGACAGAAGTCCTGGAATGAAGATGAAACAGCCAAAAATAGCGGAGGAGTGCAGATGTTTACCCCTTTGGGATCCACAACGGATTCGACTGATGTTGAAATAGACTTCGCGCGTCTAATGGTCCCTCCCTACCGTTGTACTTCTAAATAAAGCACGGATAAATGCTAAGAATACCACAGTCTCCAAGTTCCGGGTCCAGCGAGATCATTAGAGGTCAGCGATAAGGTTCTGCTGTTGGATCTCTGTATGCAATGTGATGAGATCTATGCGAGGTTGTGTGTGTGACGAGATGAGGTTCTGCGCTACCCCGTGGGATGTGGGTTAGGGAGAAGTTCGTTTCGCCACTTCTCCAACAAGCTTCGTTCCCGCAACTGTTGCAGCAGTCCAATGGATATTATTAGAGCAATGTCCTCGCTTGGTATGGTATAGACGCTGGTACGTATTTTTGTATCATCAGTAGAGCATCCTAGCTGGTGGAGAACTCCTGGGGGAAGACTGCCATGCTAGTGGGCGGCGCTTCAATGGATAAACATCAAGCGCCAGCCTTACAAACCCTTGAGGTTCAAGTTAGCAGTACCTGCATGGGCGCTTATAACCTCACTCCCCGTTACATCAGCCCTATGACGTTCACCACCACATCAGACTCAGTCATTATCTGTACCTGCATCGGCCAACGTCTACCCACGCGCTGATCTTGAATACAGGCTCAGCCACAGAGACCCGGATCTCTATCTGAAGAGGCACGGAGGTTGACAGGCGTGACGCTGGTCTGGCCATGTCGTGCAGGTATTCCGAGCCGCGAAATGCAGGTACAATGCTAAATTGAGCTTGTGTGGAGATAGACTTCATGAGAAATTATGCGGGTTCGACGTTGAAGACCAACATGGTGGTGTAGCTGGAAAGAATCTGAGTGGTGAAGAATGCGTACGATGAAGAAGAGGAGTTGGAGGTTGTAGGCGTTTGAGGAAGGGGGATGGACTTGGAAGGCGCTTAGATGAGCGGCTATGACAGTCAGAACAATTTGATTGGTGAAAATCGACCGCTGTTCTTCCTGGAACAAGTCTGCTGAGTGTCTGATGACAATGGATAGGACAAATCTTTTAATCTCGAAGCGAATCGTCAGCAATTGTTGACTATGAGCTCGAAATAGAACTTCTCCTCTTGATACCTCGTCTGTGATTGGGCGGTCGAGGGTACGCTGCGCAAGCGAGAGCTCGAGATGTTCCTGCCACAGACCCTCGCATCCGAACTATTGGGTCGGTAAGGCATGTTGAATCAGAAATATGCGGATGATGCAAGTCGGTGTGAAGCATGGTATCAACACGTTCGAGAGCGATGTCGTCTAATGTAAACAAAGACCGCTGGCCTTCATTTGATGACCCGTGATCCCGACCTCGATCTCGATCAAACGAGAGCAAAAATAGACGTTTCTCCGCGACAAGCAAAAACCAGCCGGCTCAACCTGCCTCGGCCAGGGGCAAGAACTTGAAACTTCTGGAGCATGTATCGCCGCTCGTAAGCTGGGCAGGATTGGGAAATGCATGTATTAGAAGTGGTAATAATGCATGCCCAGCAGGGGGAGAGGCCATCCTTGGCGGCTAAAAGTGTGCAACACCAAACGAAATCCTGTAAAGACATGCGCTTGACTGGCTCCCGAAGGCGGCCGGGGAAGCACAGGCGCAATCACGAGGCCACGAGAAATCAAGCCACTCCGCAGGATCCTTGCTTAAGTGTGAAGCTCCAGGTGCAACCTGCAGACCTGCAGAACTTGCATGACCACCCCGCGACCACATTGGAAGCCAGAGCATTCTGGCAAGCCTCGTAAGTTACTATCCTCAACACTTCCACCACCCGCAAATGTGCGGCCGCGGCCAAAGGATCAACAAACATTTATTTTGGGTGTGTCCTGACTGCGGAGTAGAGGCACAGCAAAACCAACTGCATCAGCGTAAAATGGGGATGGTGATGAGAGCCAAATAAAAGAGGCTGGCTTGGAGCCACCAACACAGGCAATAAGGCGGGAGGCGAGGAGTTCGAGAGGGGAGAAAGTAAACGAGAAACAAACCCCAGTTTTGACGTTTTAGGGCACACCGCCGTGCAATTGCTTGCAGTCAGACTAGACGGGCCGAGAGGAGGCAAGGTTTTGGGACAAGGCGTGGTGGTCACACCGCGCTTAATCGAATCGAGGGTCGAGGGTGTGCTTCAATTCCTGCCTTTGCAGCGTGGGAGGTAATCTTGTGCTCTTGAAGATCGCCATTGCAATAGTCATGAAAACGCTAGGTCTCATCACTATCCCCAAAGGCTTGACTGTTTTTGGAGAATATATCCTTGGGATGAAATGGAAGGATCATCGGCTCCCTGGCATTTGCCGGCAGTAATACGATCCGTTTCTTACACTTGTGACTTCTTCCACCCGCCTTCGATGACAGGCAGGCAGTCTCCTCCTCCTGTGTCTGGGCAGCACGATTAATGTACCGGTACTAGCTCAATGCGGCAGCGGCCAGAGCGACAATATCTTCCAGATTAGTGTGCTACCAGGTCTCGAAGTATAGTGTACAGTAGAGTACTGCCATCTATCCCAGAAATACGACCATTGAGATCTGAGTTTCCATTCCGACAAGCTTGTAGTCTGCCGGCGGTACCCCTAAACCATCAAAGGTCGAGGGTTCTTCGAGTAAAAGGGTTGATTCTCCTCTTCCAGCCAGCAGAATGAGCGAAAATACTCGTAGTCAGACACAGTGTCGATCGGCTGCGAATTATCGAATCGATCGCTGATCCTGGCTTGCTCAGTGGGACTGGCAGCGCTTCAAGCTGGGAGACTCAGACGCAGCTCGGCAAAAGCAGTGGCTGTTGACGCTGTAAGCGGGTCCTAGATCTCGCCTGGGCGGCCGGCCTCTCGCTGTAAAAGTTACAGACAGTGCAGTCAGTGGTCCCTCTGTCACTACGGAAGTGGCTTTCCCGCTCTGCCGTCACCCGTTTGCTGACTCTCTCGCGCACACTGTGCAGGTTCTTGTGTAATCCTAGACACTTCCATCACATACGAGTAATCAAAACTAAACTTCTGCGGCCTCCCAACGGCCCCCAATCTCAAAGCCTTCCTTCCTGTCGTGTTCCTTTCAGCCTCCTAATAAATATTAATTGTTCCAGCTTTATGCGATCAAGATTCCCGTACAATTACCAACTAAGCCCCCTGTGGTCGTCATATCTATTCTTGTATCCATCCTTGTCACTGATCCCTTCTTTTCGGAGGTTTGTCGTTTCAAAGAGACGCGACAGGGTGACTCGACAAGTGAAGTCTCTCCCACCAACCTGGGGAACGAGCCAACGAAATCGATGACTTCCATATTCATGCGCAGGGATTCAAGCGGCAGGAGCCTTTGACACGACGACGATTACATCCAAAGTATTCGTACTTGAGATTGCGCGACGCTGCCCTCATATCCGAAGAAGTGCATCCATCCTGTTGAGGTTAAACCAGGTCGGCGACTGAGGTTATGGAACGGGGTCTCAGAAGAACCAACGCGCCAACGCGGTTGACTAGCTGTTGCTGCTGTACGTTTGCTGCAGGTGTGCCTTTCCCCCGGGGAAAGTTCCACGGGCAACATACATGAAGCGAAGCCTAGACACAATTGTTTCTTGTGTTGCGGTTCTATTTGTCTCTTTGGTCAATATCAGATTCTCGACGCACATCATCTGCTGGTGCCCCTCTGGAAGATGGGAAAAGGTTGGCCTCAAGTTATTGCAGCCTTGCCTAATCGAGATAACCGCCGAAGGAGAGACAAGAGGCGCGACCAATGAGGCGGCAGAGCAGGGATAGCTCCGTCGCGGTAGTACCTCCAGAGTGTGATGTGCCTCAGATGGATGCTGCAGCAGTGCAAAAGCGAGCAGCCGCTCAGCTGGCCCTGCTCGCTCGGAGTGATTAAATAATAAGGAGGGGAGGAGGGGATCAGAAGAGGGGCAGTTGCGGGCAAGGAACCCGGTCTGAATCGTATCGCACCGCAGCTCATCATCTTCCCATCTCTATCGTCCGGCCCATACAAGCCAGCCAGCCAGCCAGCGACGGATGATGGTGACGGTGAATCTCTCAGTACAGTTCAGTCCAATCCCTTCTGGGAGCGAGTGGACGAGCTTATTCCGAGCCTGTCTGTCTCTTGTTGTCTGACTTGCCTGTGCCTGCGCCTGCGCCTGTGCCCTGATCTGCCGGCGCAAGAGAGATGGATCTCTGACGGTGGAGGGCTTCCCACCTTTCCGACAAAAGTGCAAAGTCGACTGACATGCCGTATGCACCTCATCTCATACATCCGTCCTTTTCTAGCATGTATACAGCGATCCCGCTCGCTCCGGCCTTCTCACTGCTACCCTCCAAAGAGGCCTGTTGCCATGCCATGGTGCCCACCATCGTGAATCTCTGGATAATGAAAGAACTGCGATCTGTATGCTGAAACTGGGCCCAATCTGTAATCTCCCCCGTCGTCTCCAGCACAAGCAATGAGGACGAATGCGGCGGCCCATGATCGACCCGCCACGCCTCGCAACCGTGCCTCTATTTTACCTCGCCTCGATAAGTCAAGTCGCCCAGAGTAGTTTGGTGGCCACTTGCAAAGAGATCTGATAGCAAAATAATGTTAATGGTGGAGAGCAGCAAAGGAAGGCAGTGGTTCACCAGTGGTTCAGTTCTCAAGCCACCTAGGTAAATAATTGAATGCCAGCCCAGCCCAGATGTGCCTGTCTTTTCTCCTGGCTGTCTTGCAGAGTGCTACTGAAAGGCCGAACCGCCAATTGTGCTTAGCGACCCAAGGTCCCGCAATAGGCGCGCGATATGGCCTGTGGCTCCGTGCTAGGGGGGGCACGGCACCCCAGAACAGACAGGGTACTGAAGGAACCTAGGCAGAGGGACCAGGGCGGGCCAGCCAGAGCCCAGCACTCGACAGGATAGGATAGGACAAGCTGGGTTGGGTTGGACCATCAGGACAGGACCAGGACCCATCTCATGACGAATGTGAGCACGCAGGCGAGCGCGAGCGAGCCAGCGTCAATATATTGGCAGCAGCCCCAAACGGCTCAGCTCTTTGCGTCCTCCGTTACCAAACCACTGGGACTAAACATTCGCAATCCGCTCCCCAAAATCCCAAATCCTCGAGCGATCCGAGAACAATCCTCCCCACGGTTCCGACAGTGCACAGATACCCATTTTCCTGCGTTTTGGTTTGCATTGAGTGAGCAATTGCTGTATACAGCATCGACGGCGGGATAGCAAGCGCAGGGAGGATAGACGACTCGAACCGATTTCTATATTTGTCTCGCGGCTGAGCCACGTGAAGATTCGAGTAATCGTTGGGAATCACCAAGGCAGCGACGAGTAGTTGCAGGAATTCGAGATTCCATTTGCGAAAGGACTGGAGAGACAATTGTCGGGTGCTGAGAAATCTGTCCGGAGTCCGTCATCATCGCCTGTTTTCTGACGTTCGTTGATCTCCATTCTCCGCGTTACGCACGGCGCGCCAAGTTGGAAACGACGACAGCGACCTCAACCGGAATTCCTCCAGCTTAGAAAAAGTAGAGTTTGAAGAGCAGTGATATAACTCGATCGCTGAGTAATTGCTGGCCGATAGCTACAGTTGACATTCTTTCGAAGCGCTCGCTCGCTCGCTCACTCGACGTGACAGCAGCCTTGACACCAAAGATCGATCAGAACCGAGACCAGGGCTTGACCAGTCGAGAAAGGAGCGGAAGAAGCGGAATTGCCGAGAGAAAGTAACTGAGTACGACATTTCCGAATTTCAACTTTGAAAGCGACGAGTCTCGTGTAGTGGTCAATTGTTTCAGCAAACGGTTAGCAGCGCGTAGGAGAGGAGAGAGGAGTCAGCCCGATCGAGTGGATTTGGAGAAGCAATTGGAAGCTGGCTGAGGGAGAGAAGCAGAAAAGTTTCAGAAGGAAAGAGAGACAGAAGGGACCGATTTGAGGAGGACTTGAGACGAGACGAGACGAGACGAGAAGAGAAGTGAAGTGAAGTGACGAGGCTGAGTGGAATTGTCTTCAGCTGGAAGGAATCCAGCAAGACTACTGAGGGAAGGAAACGACAGAGCCGAATTCGGGAGGCACAAAGGATCCAGACTCCCCTATATCCTCTTCGAAACGACAACCACCTCGAGCGAGCATTTGATTTGATTTTCACGATTGATGACCAGAAAGCCCACCACACCATCATCTAATCAGAATTGACTGGACTGGAGTCAACGTTCACCGCCTGACTACGTTCAACGTTGCCACCTACCTGATTCGCCTACCATTATCCATCCAAGTTTGACGTCCCTCACTCGACAGGCTCGGAAATCAGTCCTCGGCTTGATTTCTGCTTCTGTCACCTCCCACCATCGGTGAAACTGGCGACGTCTACTCAAGTAGAGTTTGCGCTCTCGCGACCGAGCGATATTCCATTTCTGTCCAAGGAACTGGACAGTACAGCAACCTACAGCAACGCTTTTGGCAATCTGGATCTTGTGAACCTGGCTAGAGAGATATTGGAGCAAGGAAGCAGCGAAGAAGCTGCAAATCAGACACACGACGCGTCTTCTGCCTCGAAGATGTCTACAGAAGAGCAAGGCGCGGGGGCTCAGAATGAGTCTCCGACGTCGAGATTCACTGCAGTGAACGGAAAGGAGCAGCCCAGCCCTGGCGCCCCAGCAAATGGTATGGGTTCTAATGGTGCCTCAAGGCGAGGATCTGACGAGAGATCCAATGGACAGCCGAGAATCTCGCCCCCAGGTCAAGAGAAACTCACAATCACTACAACAACGAGCCAAAGAGAGGATTGGCCCAAGCCACCCAGTGGAGACCGACATCAGTATCAGCCTCCAAGCGGATATTCTGAAGCAGACATGTCCCACAAGCGCAAGCGATCCGGGTCTATAGATCAGAACTCGTCTTCTGCAAATTCCTACCACAGCCATGCCATACCATCTTCAACAAAACAGACACCCACGACAGCCACGACAGAGTCTGATGTTCCGCGAGATGAGAGTCTCAGAGCACCATCCCAGTCTGATCAGCGCGACTCGTATGAGACTGGTGCCCAGTACCGACAGTTCCTTGCCAATGAGGAAGCCCGTGATGCTGGTGTACAACATGACCACTGGCATTCTCGTCAGTACTCTGGTCAGTCGCATATGACATCAGATGAGCAAATAGGCGAGGCTCTCCAACGAGCGTCTCAAAATATGGATGCTCAGCAGCGTGGCGGTTATCAAAGCCCAGGAGACGATGATAGATCAGCAAACCCCTATGGCAATTACGGTCACGATAGAAGAGAGATGTCTGCAGGTTCCGACCCGAAGAAGCGGAAAAGAAACTTCAGCAATCGAACAAAGACAGGCTGCATGACCTGTCGAAGACGAAAGAAGAAATGTGATGAGAACAGACCAGAATGTGAGTTTCACGGCATATGGGCATCACTCAGGCTTAGACATGTATTTATTCGATAAGAGTGTTGAGGCTAATGTGTATTACAGGCAATAATTGTTTGCGTGGTGGTTTCGTTTGCTCAGGATACCAACAACGCGGACATTGGCCAAAGACTGAACAGAAGCAGCCACCAATTCCACTGCAATCGAAGACGGATTATGAGAACTCTCCGTACGGCCCGTCTCCATATGCTCCACAGCACATTGGACAGCCCAGAAGAGAGCCATTGCCAGGCTATCGAGGACAAAGTTTGCGAGTCGATCCTCAACACGGACGACACACTGGCATGGATGATGAGCAGCCAAGCGCGTCTACTATACCCAGTGCCTCTGTGAACAGTCCAGAGAATAACAGACTATCTGCCATCTCATACGGTCATCAAATACCGACACCAATTACTGCTTCCAGTAGTGCTTACCCTGACAGGCAACCAAAGAACGCATATGAACGTCTTGGACCCCTTCATGATGTTTCGCGACAAGAGTCGAGGCAGGACTCGGATACTGGCACGCCACAATCCGCGTCTTCCACTCTGCCACAGATCCTACACCCTCAGATGCACTCAGAGAGCCCTCACACCAACCCTCAAGTTGCGGCACAGCTCGCTCTTTCAAACCTCGCTTCTACAACTCGGCAGCGTACACAGAAAGAGGAGATGTTGGCAGGTCACCATTACTTTCCATTTGATAAGGAGCTAGTCCTCGAACGCGAACGCTGCAATGGCGCATGCTGGCGATTCAATAGCAGCACCAATCCCAACAACGGCGTCTCACCTGAAGAGCGGGCACGCCTCTTCCGAGACATCTTGCAGCCTCGCGAGCATGTCATTTCTCCAACTCAAGCTTCACCAATCACTCCGGTTGGCCGGGTGGGCGACAATGTTGTGGTAGAGGCGCCCTTCAACTGCGACTATGGATACAACATCAGCATTGGCCAGGATGTAGCAATCGGGAAGAACTGCACGATTCTCGACACCTGCGAAGTCAAGATTGGTGACAGATGCAACATCGGACCCAACGTCAATATCTACACCGCTACTCTCCCTGTCGACCCCAAACGACGATTGGGTTCCCGAGGACCAAACCTGGGAAGAAAGATCACAATTGATAGCGATTGTTGGATTGGGGGCGGTGTTACAATTCTGCCAGGCAGAACGATTGGTAAGGGAAGTACCGTGGGGGCTGGTTCGATTGTCACAAGGGTACGTTCGGAACTCTATTTCTGGTTTCTATTTATGGATTTTTCAAGCCACAAAGTTCGCACAACTAACTTTCTCTTTCAGGATGTCCCACCATACACAGTCGTCTGTGGCAACCCCGCTCGAGTTATCCGCGGTCTTTATCCACCTCACGACAACTGAATCTCGTCACGATACCACAAAGAGCATGCTACTCGCTGAACTACGAGTCTCCTTCATGTACCCAAAAACAAACGAAGACGACGTCACACTTCATGCCTGACGAACGAAAAACCCATAATACAACCTCACTTCCTCATTTCAACCAAATTTTTGCTTTAATAAGCATCCTTGTCTCATTCTTCCATTCTGGGGTTTCCGTTCTTCTGCATAGCGTTGCGTGTGCGCTCTCTCTTGTTTATATACCAGCTTTGCCTTTTTATTGGATCTCTCTCGGTTTGTTTCCTAGATGTATTTAGCTTAGGTCTCTGCTTCATTCATTGCGTGCGGGAGGGAATTGGCAAAAGAGTGCGGGATTGATTGATTGATTGATGGAGGGATGGGAATACGATGGAACGGTTGGCCTTGGGATATTGATATGGGATATGAATCTAGATGATTGATGATGGGCTCTGGCAGCTCACGGCGAGGAGCTGGAGCTATGAATGCATGGATGGAATGGATGGGAATCATGGACTTGGACTGGGATGGATTTTGTAGTTATACTTAATGCCGATAGGCGATAAAATACATGGGCGTGAAACACATCTTTGTCGTCCTCTACTTGAGCCAGTAAGTGACGTGCTTGAATACACATTATTCGAACAACCCGCAAGACGCCAGACAGGATATCTTTACAGTGGGTAAGTCAATACCACACATCATAAGTGCTGATGATCCACGAACAAAGATCCCGGCAAGTGCAAGCAATCGACGGTCGGAAAGAAAACCCTCATTGCCAACTTCTTCAATCCTCTAAAACTTCATAAACCGTAGATAATCAAGTTCGGCTCAGCTGTTCCGGATGTAATAGGATTCCCTTTCAAAATGCCGCTGTTGAAATGTTGCTTCACTCTAATGCCCTCAGATAACGCCACACCGAATATATCCTAAGTGCAAGGTACACTAAACAAAATCTCGCTTCTCTTCCCACCTCTCCACCCATCTTCTCTTCCTAATCTACATATCGACCACCAAATCCGACATGCCTCACCAAGGACCTCGCACCCTCTCACAAGAGAATCCATACCCACCCTTCTCGTCCCTTGAAATGTCCACTCGCGAACATCTTCCCCTTCTCCCGTTTCCACCAGTCTCATCCTTCCCCGTCCCTCCAGATTCATCCCTTTTCCCCATCTTCTCTCTCCGCTTTCCACTATCCAAACCACAGGCCGCTCTTCTCTCAAGACCAATATCGTGAAGATCCCACCACGCGTCCCACCCCCTCACGACACTACACCTCCATCTCACTCGGCCGTCTCGACTACCCGAATAGCTGAATCGCGACCCCTTCACCCACCAAGTCGAGAACACCCCTTCCGGCTCTCCTTTCCCACCTTCTCCTGCCTCACATTGCTCGAATTCGGTTTGAACGTCTATGGAAGCAACAAATGGTTTCAATGCTAGAATAACGATTTGCTCATCTTCTATCATGTTGAGAGGGGAGAGGAGAGAATGATGCGTTCTTGTGCGTCGACGAGTTTGGATCGTGATGTGTACGGTGCAGTTGAGTTCGGGGCGTGTGACTTGGAGAGTTCTGTATTCTCCGGGTCAGCATACATGCATATCTATATAAAACAGAAATTGTATATGATTGAAGTTCAGATACAGAACATCAGATTTCTTTACGACCGAGCCTCAAGACGAAGAACGAATACGTGAATGGGTAAATGGGTGAAGGGTCTGAGATGGATGGATGGATTGATGGATTGAGAGGAAGGTGGGAGATGGAAGAGACTTACAAACACCCCTCCCCACCCTTCTCACTCTGCTCTCTACACTGCCCAGCTAAACTCCTAACCATCCTCCTCAACTGAAATGTCAGGACTTCTACGTACGAGTCTCTAGACCCGTAAATGCCGGCGTCGACGGCTAGGTTGGCGAAGGCGTGCGAGAGGGATGTGGGGTCTATCGTTATGGAGGAGTGCTGAGAAGTGGAAGAGGAGGAGGAAGAGGAGGTTTGGTGGTTGGTGGAAGAGAAGGATGATGTTTTGGGCGTGGGGACGTATTGGTATTGGGGTAAAGAGGTTGGGGGAAAGATGTATTTCCTGGAGGGGCGATGTTAGAATTTGTGTATCTTGAGTATATGTTTATATTGTGTTAGATTTGAATTTGAATTCCGCTTGCTTGTTTGAGAGGGGGGTGATGTAGAGACGAGAGGGGACTTACGAAGCGGTAGTCATGAATGCTGGGCACGGAAATGGTATCTCCTCGTCCTGAGTTCCCCCATCGAGAGAGAATCTCTCTGCTTGAAATAGAGCGGCTTTCTCATTATCCAGTACTTGTCGACCATTCCGACATTTCTTCCGTGATGACGAAGATGAGAACAGCGCTTTCGCGCGTGAGAGCAGTGAACAAGGCATTTTGCTTTCCTTTCCTCTCCTTTGGGTCCGTATTGCAAGCAAGGCCAAGATACAATATATTTCAGATAAGAGTATTTAACAGTATCAGACCGACTAAGCGATGTGGTATTCCTCGCAGCTCAGAAGCAGATGTGTAAGAAGGAAGCAAGAAGCTCAAGCAAGATCTCAGATCCAACTTCGAAAGCCAGAAACGCTCACGCAAAAAGACAAAGGAAGCTATTCTTAGCAGCGTCTTTCTGAAGTAAATTTCAAAAGAAACTTTGCTCATAAAGCCTTCTTGGATCTAAGATTGCAGTGCAGAAAGTCAGGAATGTAAAGTCCTTTATCTCTCTCGCACTCTCTTTTAATCCTAAACCAAGAACTTCCGTGAATAATACGAATATTATGACAAACGCATATATATTCAAAGTAAGCAAAGAAAATGCGAATAATAACAATACGAACTGAATGGAAACAAAGAGATGGTA
Source organism: Cadophora malorum (assembly GCA_017365405.1). Lineage (NCBI taxonomy): Eukaryota > Fungi > Ascomycota > Leotiomycetes > Helotiales > Ploettnerulaceae > Cadophora > Cadophora malorum. Next base: position 34,180 of record JAFJYH010000040.1, read on the forward strand.
CACAAGAGGAATAATATACATAGCCACTGGCCCCCTCTGAACAGAACAAAGGACAAAGAAGCGAGGGGAGTGAGTGAGTAAGTGCTTGAGCGAGTGACGGACCCCGCGTCCGCTCACTGCTTTGACCCCCAAATCTCAACCGATCCCTTGCTTCAAACAACGGTTCGCTTGCTAAAAGATCAAAGAACCAGACCATCCATCATCCTCTTGCTGAAGAAGCGTGAGATGCAGAGGAGAGTAGAGTAACACAGTGAGATGGCAAATGCAAGGAAGGAAAAGGAAATGCAAGGTAAGTGATGATTTGGATAGTTTTTTTTGCATTTTTGATTTTGGTTGTATTGCGAATACTGTAGCGTGCATACACTAAGGTCTAAATATTTACAAGAATCTCTATGTAAGCAAGCACACGAGAACGAAAATCTCGTAAGCTGCAAATTTGTTTTGTTTTGTGCTCCTGGCACCCCGACCGACCGACTGCACTCCATCATAATATCATCAGTTGTATCTGTTGTTGACTTTGTTTTGTATTGTTTTGTTGACCTTTCCAAGAGAAAATTTTGACGCCATTGCATATGCCTATGCAAAAATCCACCCCTTGCCGCCTACCAGTTCCATGCTTGTAGTTTGTAGATAGAGTAAAGGAAACTCGTTGAAAGCGACGATCGAACTCGCGACCATCGTGTAACTTGTGAGAGCGCGTGTGCTGAGAGATCTACTCTACGAAGCAAGTGTGCCTGCATGGTTTTGATATGAGAAGCGAGAAGAGCGAGTTTAGTTGAACCACCAAGTAGCAGTGGTACGACCGACATCGAACTCGGCGAGCTCGAGGAATGCTGCGTTCGAGAGATCGATGGAGTTGCCTTCGCAGCCCATGCACTTGTCGACGACGGTCGCAGTGGTGGTCTTGCTGCCCTTCTTGATGGTGACGGTCTTTCCGCAGTATGGGTTGCCGTTGGATTGGGAGCCCATCAAACCGACTGGGAGAGCGATGACCTTGTCGACGCTGCCATCGTTGGTCTCTCCACAGGCGCCGAGGCCGGCTTCGTAGTAGGTGATGTCTCCTTCGCAAGGGGATCCGGATGAGCAGACTCCGCCAGTTGAACCACCTGAGCTGGAAGAGTAGGTTGAAGCGGCGACTGGGGCAGCTGATGTGGTTGCTGCGACAGGAGTGTAGACTGGGGTTGGGGTCTCAACGACGGGAGCGACGTAGGTGGAGCTCTCTACAACAGGAGCGGGAGCAACGTAGGTCGAGGTTGGCTCTGGCTCTGGCTCGGGTGATGGGGTTGGTGCAACGGATGTGGAACTTGTTGGTGGTGCGACGTAGGTAGACTCTGGAGTGGGAGCGACATAGATTGAAGTAGATGTCGAAGATGGCTTGGCTGCCTTGCTTGCGTTCTCGAAGAAGTTGGCAGCGTAAGTCTGGGATGAAGCAGCGGCAGAGGTTGGAGTAGAAGCAGCTTCAGTGGGAATGACGAAGCCCTCAGAAACCCAGATGGTAGTTGTGACTTTGGCTGTCTCGGTGACATAGTCATAGTCTGTGACCCAAACAACCTCTTCGTTACGCTTGTGGTGCTTGTCCATGTGCTTGTGTTGACGATGGGGTTGAGCAATGGCAACGGAGGCCATGAGAGCACCGAGAGCGAAAGTTGTGGACTTCATGATGATGGATTGGTAGATGATTGTATGGTATCAAAAACGCTTGTAGAGTTTTTCAGAGAGGCGTTTGATTTTGCTTGGTATCGTGGAATCGGCTAGCGACTGTAAATGAGTAGATGGTTTGGCACGGTGATGCGAAAGAATGAAGGTGATGAGAAGCGATATCTCAAAGTGGGTGGCTGCTGGCAGGAATGAATGGAAATGTACAAGTGTACAAAGGTGCTGTTGTTGTTGTTTGTTGGTGGATGTGAGAAGAGAAAGAGAGGAAACACAGGCTCAAGTACCGGAATGCGGAAGTGGGTTGAAAGAGTGCAGCTGGTGGTGGTGGTGTGGGCCGTGTGGGTTGAGTTTTGTTGACCCAGCCCAGCCCGCGAGTCCAAGGGGGGGGAAGAAGAATGGCGTGGGCCGGGACTGAAAAAGAGTCTCCAAGGGGGGAGCGACAGGGGCGGTTCCCCCTTGGCAGGGCTTGAAGTGGGACTTCTTTTCAGGAACAGGACGGGCACTGCCAATCACAATCTGCCGGGCTTCTTGTCCCCCCTGAGGATGTGTCGTTTAGCGCAACGCCCAGGACAGATTCTTTGACGCCAACACAGATCCTTCCAAGCGGTCCGTATCCACCTGCATCCAGGTGCTGACATGGGCAGAGGAGGATAATCGAACACGATGATGGAGAGAGGGAGAAATCCCTCAAAAGGTGGTTCTCCCTGCAGATGCGGATGCAGAGCAGATCACACATCATCTTGTATTTTCGTCAAGATTAGAGACAGATGAGTTGAAGGCAGTCGTCTGATCCTCAGTGCAACTCGTCATGTAATGTTGGACGATGAATTCTGCCAGCTGTCTGTCCATCGGTTGGCATGATGGCATCGGACGAACACGAGCAACCAACTGTTGTTTCTTTTCACTCCGCCTCTCCTTCGACCAGGCCACCCGGTTGGATGTTTCAAGCCGAAAGCTTGCGAAGAACCGGCCCACCTGCTCCAGCCTTCCGCCCCCCGAGCAGAAACGAAAGCAACAAATCGGATGGCAGAAGCAGGAACGAAAGGTTGGAAGAGCGTTTTTGTGGGTTGAAACTGATCCACAGGAACTGTCCGAGAGGACGAACCTGGGAAGTCTTAGGGTTGATGCCCGAGGCAAACTTGCACTATTGTCGATGTCTCACATGAAATTTTATGAACGAAAGGTCTGGATGCACAAACTAATGCACGCTCTTACAAACGAAAATAAAACTCTGCCCTCTTGAATCCTGCTCCATTTTGGATGCAAGTTGCTCATGTTGGGATGTGGCCACGAGGGATGGGAAATGCCGACTTGCATCATGCAAAGCGATCACCGCTGAGCACAGCGTTTGCAGTGTGGCGGTTTCACACGTCCCGAAGGAGTGAAGTATCACGATCGTATCACGTGTGGGATGTCTTCAATCGAGAGCTGAACGAAGCACGCTCAAGGCGAGTGCTGAAGAGGCTGAGCAATAGGAGATTATCATTTCGTATTCGTCGGGTAGAGCCGTTCTTTATTTGGAGTCTGGGAAGTCACGATCGTCAAGCGAGGGTTCATGCAGCGAGATTAGCTGGGCTGTGCATCACGAGAAGTAAACGTGAGTAGCTCGTGGTCTGTCCACAGGACTTTATCTTCTCTAGATCAGCTCCTCGTGCACACCTCCTTTACCTCCGAGCAATGTTACTGAATTCGTTTAAGTGAAGGTATTAAGGGAGCAGTTCTCCCTTGGCTTATATGTTGGGCGCTGTTCAGAAACCTTAGTACACGTATACGAGCTTCTCCAGCCATGCTACTGCCGATGCTTTGGTTTTCGTTCTTTGCTTTTTGGGAGGATGTTCATCGTTCTTCTTTACTTAACGAGGAGGGATGATGTTGTGGCATAAGCAAGAAACGCGTACGATCGAGAGGCATCATGGAACACTTGCCATCAAGAAGGTCGGAAGCTTCTCTTTTCAGAGAGCCAATTACTCCTCCTCGAAGCGCTACACGCTCATGTGAAAGTTTTAGATTTGAGTCCCAATACCTGAACAATCAACTCCGGCGTCAGGACAAGTGGTTGACTAGCTGCTCTGTTCAAATTTAATATCTGGACTTGCTTATTCTGAATATCGCTTTGCAATCTATGGATTTTGGCGGCTCAGTCACGTACTCCTGAGTTTTGGGGCTCGACTCAAATGCCGCTGGTGGAGAAAATGTCAAAAAAGAAAATGTCAGAAACTTGTCGATTTCCGTCAAGGATTTCCAGCGCTTGCTTGCATTCATTTTGGTCAATAGCCATTTACATGCACTGATGTTTTTTCCCCCCACAATCCGTGTCGATCAACGTTTTGGGATCTTTCTACACCGGTACGTTAAGGGAATTCCGGCTATCGGTGTCTTCATCAGAGGAGGGATGCTGGATAGGCCTACAATGAATTTTAGCAACTGATCGATAACGAAGAGTCATTTTACTGTCAAATTGAATCAACAACATCCCAGTCTCGCGTTTACAGACAAAGAGCTCCTTCTTCGGAATGGTAAAATGTGAGGTTGTGAGAAAGGTGCTGAGCTTTCCTAAAACAGCTCTTTCCGCAATGGCTTCTCTTTTCTAACTCCACCCGTTCACGCTCCCTTAGATGGCTAAGCTTGAAAGCGTTAGAACTGATCCTCCTCCCAAAGCACACTACATATTACTTTCTCATCCTACCATACTCGCGGCGCTGAGTGTGCGACCAGCATAACAGCTGAAGAGCCTTGCAATGCTGCTTGTACATGACTTCCAATTATGGAGTATTCAACGGGTGCTGCCTATCTTCATTTGATCAAGGAAGACTTCTCATCTCTCATTGGCTAATGTATTCTGGAGATTTGCGAGTGTGACAGGCCCGCCTGAGACGGGACGGCTCTGCACCTTACCGACAAGGCTGCGCAGAAGCGCATCATTTCCAGAGCTCTCCTTCGCGATACCCGAACCAGCCCCATGATCTGAGGAGCAAAGTGAAACTTAAGCAATGGGGTCCATGTACGGACGAAAGCTGAGCCACGCAGCAATTGTTTGAGCCTGATTCCTTCGATATGATAAAGCCAAAGTGAGGCAACCGCAAGCTTTTCGCTCTCCTTGACAGTACCTCATGGAAACAGGGAAGACATTCTTAACGAGCAGCGTCCGGACAGGACCCAGAAAGCCGAAATGATCTCAACATCGAGATTCAAATACTTGATTCACAAAGTCAGCCAAAGGGATAAGAATCATAAGACCCTCGACCCCAAGGCTGCAGCTCAGGAACTTGACCGACGGATTGATCATAATAGGACCTCAGACTCCAATGCTGCTCAGGCACTTGGTCGACAGAACATTGATGATAAGGCCCCTGGCCAAGAATTCTCTTTATGTCAATCATGTTCTAGAATTTTATCGGCTGCGATCGAGTCCCTGATGGTTATACTCTACCTGAAGGTTATGCTCTCTACGCGAATGCCAGAGCACTCCTACGTTATTCAGACTTTTGCGGGCTATGCAAGCCGGTAAGATGTCAGATCGGCGGGGTCATAAAGAGAGCTGATGTTCGTAATACACACTCGACAATCACTTTAAAAGCACACAGTATGCAGGGCAAGATGTGGCTTCACGCCTATGGGTTGCATTTGGGAGAATTGCGGTGGTTTGCACATCCAAGTAAGTCCACAGGCCTTGCTTGGATTAGGGGTTGGCTTTCAAGACTAGGGCTGACTGTTTCGAAAGATTCCGTAGCTGCAGCGCTGGGTATGCCGCCAGCACATCTCAAGGTGAATAGGGACGCCTTGAGTCTGCTTGGGAGATACGCTGAGGACTGCTTTCTTGAACGCGGAAAGTGCTCTCATCTTCGCCGTCCTAACATCGACTCATCGTCTCTTCCTCCGTTACTTCCGCGCAGATTTATCGACATTGGAAACCTTAATGTAGACCCTACCTCGTCTCTGCATCTTCACGAGTCCATCCAAGATGAGCGGGGCCTGTATACTACTCTAAGTCATCGTTGGGGAAGTGAGATCACATACAAGACTACAATCGAGAATATCAAGAATCGCCGTGATGGCATTGATTTTGAAGAATTGCCGATGTCCTTCAAAGATGCCATTAGTGTCACTCGGGCACTGGGTATTCGATATCTGTGGATTGATGCGATATGTATCGTTCAGAACGACCACTCTGACTGGATGGATCAAGCTCCACGCATGGGAAAGATATACAAGGATTCACACTGCACTATCGCCGCCCATTCGGCGCAGAAATCGTCAGACGGGTTTCTAGAATCGGAGTCGTCTCTAAATCCCACGAAGGTTGTACCTTGCCTAAGTCTTGAGGCGGGGCCAGGACAAATATGCATTGGGATACCTCGCAGTTTCAAAGAAACCATCGATTGCAGTTATATCAACCAGCGAGGATGGGTTCTACAAGAGTTGACGCTGTCGCAAAGAACAGCCCATTTTTCAAATGGGTATATTTACTGGGACTGCCCACACACGACAACGCCACGATCAGTAGGCTGTTTGGCAGAGACCTCCATACAAACAAGTCTAGCTCTTAAAATTAAGGGTACCGGAGCTGATTTTGTCGAGTCCTGGATGGATCTCGTAACGGTGTACTCGAAGTGTGAGCTTACATATGGAACGGACAAACTTGCTGCAATATCTGGGATTGCTGCGGAATGGCAAGGCCACCTCGGTGAGGGAGGGGGGACCGGGTACCATTCTGGTCTATTTGAGTGTACTCTACCCCAAAGCCTCTTATGGTTTTCGGGTGGAGGCTCACTAAAGAGGATTGAGAAACGAGCTCCGTCGTGGTCGTGGGCCAGTGCCGATGGACAAATTCAGTTCATGAGAACTAAAAATACTACGGTGGTGGCGACATTGAAGGCAGTGAATGATGGTGGGGGCGACGTTGTGACTGCAAACAGTCATCAATGTCGCTTGACACTGCACACATCTGTACGCAGTGTCTCTGTCACAGGGAGATTTGCATACTTCGGGATGGAATCATGCACGGCACAGTTTCCTCCGCCTACGGGGAATAATGGTCTCAGGATCCCATCTGGAAATTCTCGGCGTTGTGGGAGGGGGCCAAGCATCAATTGATAACGAATCTGAAAAGCCAAGATCAGTACATTGTGCAAGAGTCTGTACAACAGAGGTAAGACAGCAGGGAGGCATGCTTCAACTCGATCTTGTACTTCTTCTCGAGCTCGTCAATCCAAGACTGGGTCACTACAACAGGATTGGAGTTGGCATAATTGTCTCAGAAGGCTACTTTGACAATTCATCACCGCAAGACATGGTCATAGTATGAATTACATATCCGATTTTCAAGGCAACGCTAGACTCCGATCTATTAAAGACTCTGGAGAGATGTCACAATTCCGAGATCAGCCACTTTTGGGAGATGAGGCTCATAACATTTTAAGCGAGTTTGGCATTCATTAGAGAGGAAGCCGGTAATGAAAGGGGGCTGTATCATGGATTCTCAAAGACCAAGTCGGTAAGAAAGGTCACCATCGGCCCTCAAACGCGGCGTTTTAGCCTCAGGCTACAATACGAGGATAAAAAACAATCTACCTTAGTCGGAATATTTCTAGTGCTAACCACAATAAATTAGAGTTGTAACTCAAAGAAAAGTAAAGAATTTTGCACAGAGGAAGCCGGTTCCAAGCCCACTGTACCTTACATATTATCATTTGTTCTGATGGTTATCCGTTTTGAGCTTCAAGTCAGCCTAAGTGTAGCAGCAGAGCAACATCCAATATCTCCCACTAACTCCATGCAAATGCAAAGACCAGTCCGAACGCCTACCCAAACCCATTTACAACTCCAACCTCGCCTCAATGACCTTCACAATCTCCTTCCAGTCCTTCATAGCCCCGTCCCCAACATCTCCACAGGCCAACTCTTTCTCCATCGGCCTCAATACCTCAAACCAACCTTCCCCTTGCTCATCCCCCTCCTTGATACCCCACTCCTCCTCCAGAACCCTCACCTGCCTCTTCGTGATAGGATGCCTCCACATTGCCGTATTCATCGCCGGCGCCACCAGAATCCTCTTCCTCTTCCTCCTCCCCTCATTACTCCCCTCCACCAGCCCCGTGGTATCCCACGCCCTCACCACACTCGTCAACAAATTATCGCTGAAACCCCCCGTAACCTTCGCCAACGTATTCGCACTCAACGGCGCCACAACCAGTATATCCGCCCACCTCCTCAACTCAATATGCAGAATCGAATTCCCCCGCTTCCACGGATGCACCCATTCCTCCTCATCTAGAAACACGCCATCCACGTTCGGGATCTGGAGGAGAGACGAGTAGTGCGGTTGTTCTGGGCTCTGCCCGCCGAGGAAGTTGGAGGCGGATTTGGTGAGGATGATGAGGATTGAGAGGCGGGGGTGGTGTGAGAGAGATTGGGCGATGGAGGGGATCTTGATGGTTGCGACGCTGCCGGAGGCGGCGAGGAGGAGGTGCGACTTGTTGTCGGTGGAGTGGGATGAGGCTGTGAAGGGGGATTCGCAGAGAGGGGTGCGGGGGGAGTCGTGTTCGGTGTGGATTATTTGTAGCATTTTGACTGAGTTATAAATTTATTATAGAGCTATCCAGGCTTGCATCTTGGTTGTAGAAAAGAAGCTTGTTGATTTTTTTGAACTTGTATTGAGGTGGGATGATCGTGAGATGCTCCGCTCTTTGTAAGTGCGGATGACCAAAATATTTCAGCCTCGTCTGATTACTACGATTACTCAACGTCTTATTGGTCAGCTGGGGTCTTGGAAATTATCGACATCATTGGGGCGAGCGAGCGGGAGCTTGAGCCTCGATTTCCGAGCATCATCCCATTAAACAAATTTGACAAGTCTATACACAATGGCTACCAAGATGTTCACAAGGCCTTTGTCGTCGGTAAGCTGCAGATTCTTCTTCCCGTCTCCATGCACAGCAAGCTAACCTCAATATCAAACAGGCATTCCGACAAACAGCAGCTCGCCCATCAACATTCGCCTCCAGATTCACACAACCTAGATTCTCACCTATAGCTTCGCGGTTCTTATCAACAGAAGTCAAAGCTGCAATTGATAAAGCCGTCAGCTCGGCGCCGGTGGTTCTGTTCATGAAGGGTACGCCTGAGACGCCACAATGCGGGTTCTCGAGGGCTAGTATTCAGATTTTGGGACTGCAAGGGGTGGATCCGGCGAAGTTTACGGCGTTTAATGTGTTGGAGGATGAGGCGTTGAGAGCTGGTATGTTCTGCCTCCCAAAGCAAATGTTGAAACAGGAGTATTGTACGGCAGTATCTGGGATGATGGCTAATTGTGGCAACAGGTATCAAAGAATACTCGGAATGGCCAACGATACCGCAATTATATATCGAGAAGGAGTTCGTAGGTGGATGTGATATCCTGGTGGCGATGCATCAGAACGGAGAGTTGGCGAAGTTGTTGGAGGAGAAGAAGGTGCTGGTTCCGGCGGAGGGTGAACCTTCGAAGTAGAGAAAGCGAAGGTTTGTACATGTATCAACAATTGTTTCTACTATGAAGCATATGGGTAGAAATGGTATAGGATTGTAAGAGCATGGTAATACTAGAGATAAGTCTTTCCTCTGTGACTTTGGCGCAGAACTTTGTCCCTTACATTGTCTTATAATGAACTTGGCTCAACTTTGGACATCGCTATTCTACTTGTTTATTCTTGTATTTGATTTCTCCTCGGATGAAGCAATTTTGCTTCTTGGATGTCCACACCTCTTTGCGACATTGAACTCGTCCTGGATCGTCGGGCAAGGCCGAGACTGGATATCTCGGTTACCTCTCCTTCGCGACTGCCATTTCGGGCAGTTTTCGGGGCTCGCTCAACCAACAATGCGAGTCAGCACTCCAAACATATAATCTATCCCCCTTTCAAACCTCAATACGGCTCTCTCTGCATCATCTTCAGTCTCACCGTCACGATGGCACGCCAGACCACGCGTCCTCGCAAGCATGGCCGAGCTGCCTCACCACTGGTCTTGAGAAAGTCGCCCAGACTCCCCAAGAAGCCAGCAAAAGTCACCGTGGCTCGCAGCATCAGCCCTGCCATTGAACGACAACCTGTCGCCAAAGATGGACCCAAGTCAAAGACCAAGCAGACCGTCTCTGCCGCTGGTGTCTTCAAGAAACAGCAGAAGACTGACCGTCGCAGCAAGAAGCACCGAAAGCTTCGCGAGGAGACTCCAGAGCCTGACCTATTCGAAGATCTGCAAGGTATGTAACCTCCCAAATTTTGTGCTTCAGATAGCTAATGGCTGTAGATGGTATCGCTGAAGCACGTGCGGCAATCGGTGACAGAGCCAAAGCAACGTTCGATGATGTTCACGCTGGCTTCATTGAGAGGCTCTCTTCTATTCAAGCCGACGACGAGAAGTTCTTAAGAGATGCGGAGGAAGCGGTTAAGACTATCGGTGGTTCCCTCGAGGATGAATGCGTTCAGACGAGCTTCAATGTGGGTGGCAAGCTGGTCAAGAAAATATCGAAAATTGGAGATCGTGTTGCAGCCTTTAACCTTATCATCGAGCAGGAAGAAGCGAAGTTGGCGGACTTGTGGAAGGAATGGGACGATGTTCAGGATGAATATCGGGAGCTGGGCATCGACGTCTTCGGACGTGAGGCCTTTGGCATTGATATTCCAGGCCATGACAAGGGATTCTTCAAGGAGATGAAACTGCTGGGTCTTGAGCATGAGACTAGGGTTGACGAGCTTGACGAGGAAATTGAGGGTATTGGAATGGATATAATGAAGAAGATCAAGGCATCTGAGAAGGTATGGAACATCACTTGGAGTCTGATCAATGCTAATATATGTAGGAATGGGCTGCTGCTACGAAGAAGGATCATGCGAAGTTTCTCCAGTCCCTCATTCTGCCTTGAAATCAACTGCGATCCTTCAATCACGGTCACGATATCATTTGCACATAGAGCTATGAAGGATATACATTGCATGTATGGACGGATGTGGGGAACAAAGCTTTAGTATTGCTTCAGGGATGTATTATACCCATCTTCTTCTAGAGCATATCCCAAACAATAACAAACCAGCCTAAAATGTTCAGAGTCAATGATTCATGCTATGCAGTATGTACCCGCGCCGCTTATCCACAAACAACTCCAGGCTCCAGGCTCATCCTATGCAATGCCCAAATAGCGGAAATGCCACTGCACAACGCTCCAGCCCAGGAACCGAAACGCCACTGGCATACCATGTGTACCCAGGAATCCAGCCAACTCCGTGAAAATCCCCCTCGCAATCCAATGCTGAACTAACATTGTAGTCCCAATCCAAAAGTAATCCATGCCCACAGGCGCCAATCCTGATTCACAGATCTGGTACATCGGACCGGAGTGATTCCTTCAGGTACTCAAGGATATCCGGCATGTAGTAGACGAACGAGTACACCACCCAGGCCATTAACAACATAGCGATGAACAGCGCGATGGAAGATCTTCCGGTGGCTGGTTCAACAATTTCATCTCTGGCGAGCGCGATGACCTCGATCTCTTCTTCGACTTCGATCTCCATGTCGACCGCGGAAGACTCAGCGACCTCTACACCTGCAGTGTCGATGATCGCCTTGATCACTCGCTTTCCGGTCTCGACCTCAGGAGCTTCAATGCTTCCGGCGTCGGCGTTATCAGTGAACTGCTGGTCCCTCGATACCTCCTCCTTCTCTACCTTTCTCTCAAGCCCAGTAGCCTCAGCTTCCATCTCGACGACAGGCACCGATGCTGTTGCCGATGCCAGGGCTTGAGCCGCCTTAGCAGCTTTGATCTTGGCTCGGCGACGCTGAGACTTAGACTTAGACTTAGTCGGTGTATTAGGCACAGCTGAGGAAGGAGACGCCAGGGTGTTGGAATCCTCCTCATTGTCATCGTCCTTGTCACCAATAATCGAGGGTTGCTGAGCACTCTGGATCGGGGTGGTGAGGGGTGTTTTCCGGGTCTTTCTGGGAGTAGAGACTGTCGTCCACTGCTTCGGCTTCTCTCGAGCTTCGGTTGGTATTGATTCCCATCCTAAGTCGACAGGTGCGGCGGCATCGGGAGCGGCGAATGGAGAAGCTCGTGTGGAGATGTCCTTTTCAAAAGACTTAGGAACGTCTGGCGTAATGCGAGTGGAAGTATAAACGTGTCGTACTGGCGTGCTCCGAACGTTGGCAGGAGTCTTGGATGGGGTCTTGATGGGGGTCTTCTCGATGTCCTTTCTCACTGCTGAGGACATTGGAACCGGCTCTGGAGACATAGCAGCAGCACCTGCAGCGGCGATCTTGGCATAAGTCATGACTGGCACAGCTGGCTTATTGCCCAAAACCTTCTCAGTACTTTGCTGTGGACTGGAAGACAAGCACTTTTGTGGTCTAGCAGGAGACTCGACGGCGTCGGTATCCTTGTTATCCATGTCAGCTTCCACGGATGGACAACCCTTCGCAGTGGAGTCCAAAGTATCAGAATGTTCGGAAACAATGGAATCAGAAGCGGGTACAAGAGTAGGATCCTCGACGACGGTACCATCATCCTGATCCTCTTCAGAATGTCCAAGATGATCTTGGACGTTTTCGGGAAGTTCTGGATCTTCCTCGATCTCCATGCCATCGACTGACTGAATCTCGGGTGTTACAAGCTTGTCCTCGACACCTTCCATCAGATCTTCTTGTATAGCAACCTCGAGTATAGGTGTCTTGAGGGCGTCTTGGACAATGGGGTCTTCTGTATACTCTGGGTCTGCCACGGTAATCTTTCCTGGTGTGGCGATCTCAGTCTCAAAAGTTGCGATCCCATCTCGGACATTGGGTGCACCGACCTGCTCGAGCCCTACGGTGTCCTCCTCCATGGGTCGGACCGTCTCGGCCTCGAATGTCGCAGGATTGTCTTGGAGATTGGAATCTTCAGCCTGCTCTGACACTTCTAAGGTATCCTGATTTGGTACCTTCACCTCGTCCTCCAAGGTCGCAAGATCATCCTGGACAATGGCATCTCCAGCCTGCTCTTGGTTTACCGGAGTATCCTCTAGTGTGCCATCCACATCTGCAACACCATCTGCAGATTGTCCAAGCTCGTTCTCGACATTCTCTTCCTCACCCACCTCATCCGCCCAATTGAACTTGTTCGGTCTTAGGAATTCGTTGTCGGGACTCTGGACAGGCATGTCACCAAACTGGAGGGAAGAGTTACGTCTGTCAGGTCGAGCCATCTTCTGCTCCCTGCTTTTGCGAATCCTGGGGTTATGGTGGACTCGAAGTTCTTCAATGTACCGAAAATGTTTGAGTGCTTAGAGAAGGAAAGGTTACAAAACTCTGCATTCGTTCGTCCTGCCTGTCACGCTGGTATGTGGTATGCAGGATATTGGAGAAGGTAAGTCATGATTTGCGGTTGTGCAGTGCAGAGCAGACTGTCAAGTCAAATTCGAAGTTCGTGATGATCAAGAAAACATCCCCACAGCCTCTCGAACAAAAAGAATATAGGTAGCCTTGCCAGCCAGTGCGTGAATTGCTTTCCCAACTGACACTAACCAATTTAGACACGGCGGTGACCGACTTAGGAGATAGCTAGCTAGATAAGTGGTAGGTGTTAGGTGGTGGGATGAAAGGGTGACGTATTGGTTGGTTCTGGTTGTGTGGTTTGGTGAATTCGAGATTTATTTTTGCAATTATTCATTTCCCTTTGTGGTGGGTGGGCGCGCCTGTTTTGGATGGTACTAAGTAGGCCAGTATTAAATGGAGGTGTTAGCGGGAACTGGAACCGAGACCTTTGTTTGTTTGGTTGGGACGGTGATAGTCTGGCTTGGACTGGTGGGTGAGCGAATTCGACTTGGTTAGTTCATTATTTGGAGTGGTTTGGAGATTGAGATTGAGGATATTAAGTCTGGTGTATTTGATGAGATTATATATATGAGAGATAATGGTAATGATACAATGGTAGATTAAATATGCTAGATGAAGTAGAAAGGAACAAGTAGTGTCCACCTTTTGACGATACAAGCTTCTGCATGTTTGTTCGTTTCCGTTTGGGAGTAAACATGCCAAGAAAGCAAGCGACATTTGCAAATCAGGCTGGCTTAGTCCTTCCAGGAAGACTGGGCTCACTAGCACGTATTCCAATTCACACATAATGGACCAGCTGATAGTATACTGTAGATTGACAAAGCCGTTACTAATTCCTTGATGCTAAATAAATGTTTTCTACTTCCTCTGGAGTTCAAAGAGTATCGGGAAATCAGACAGAAGAAAACAGATTACAAGGGCGCATCCTGAACAGCGGTCTCAACATCCAACACATACATAGACAAAGCCGTTCGAGCAGTGATGCGAAGAGGCTGAAGTGAGTGTCAATTGATGGAGTGAGCGTGCTACGATCAAACAGTCAGAGTATTTTGGTTCTCTAAATTATAAGCTTTCCAAAGGATATGTATCAATTACAACAGAGGCTTCCGAGCATAGATTTTTGAAGGCAGTGAAGTTTTCTCGTGGATTCATAATCATTCATTTTGACTCCTAACAATGCTATCTCTTAAGCAACGCTCGAGTATGCCTGAATTCCAGTTCAGACTCTCCGCTTCTCACTTGAAAGGCGTACTGGTGCCACCGCCTACTCATTCTGTCCCAATCCAGAATCTTCATATCAAATTAGCCAACTGGTCTCTTCCACTGTAGGGCTTCAGGGAAAGTGATGCTTACCAATTTGAATCCTCTGACCCGTCATCGAAGTATTTTTGGCAATATCCAAATAAGCTTGAGCACAGTCTCCAAGGTCGGTCTAAGTATTCGCACCTCATCAGTCCCAGGTTTTCAAGATAAGTCCAGTAATCCCAATGTGATCACAATGTATGACCACGAATACCGGAAGATCGGGAAAACTTACCTCTTTCTTCAAATACGCCTTCTCATTCATCTCCCTCACCCTCTCCTCCGAATACTGCACCCCCCACTCCGTCGCCAGCCACCCAGGCAGCACAGCATTAACCCTAATCTTCGGACCCTGCGTACTCGCCAAACACCTCATAAGATGCAATTGCGCCGCCTTGGTCACGCTATACGGCATACTACTGCCACCGGGGATTCTCCCTGCGATGCTGGACGTCATGATGAAGACGCCGCCTTGAGGGTTGGAGTTGAATGTTGGTGCTGCGGTGCGCATGAGGTGGACTTGTTGCTTTACGTTGACGGCGTAGCAGCGGTCCCAGTCGTCGGCAGTGGGCGAGGAGAGATCGGAGAAAGTGGAGAAGCGGGTGAAGCCCTGGGGAGAGGGTTAGTAATTGAGGGGCAGAGAGGATGATTGGCAGGTCATACGGCATTGGCAATGATGATATCAAGACCACCGAGTTTCTCAATAGCTGTCTTGACAGTGTTCATACAGTCTTCTTCAACTCCCATGTCCTGTCCAAACATTAGTCTACGACTCTTTGTTTCTCTTTTCGTATCGCGAGGCGCTTCCGCGAGTAGGATTTCAACCAGCTCCAGTAACCTCCAGAAACTAGAATACAACACAACACACACCACATCCCAAAACTAGAAAATCAAGTGTCCAAGATAAGACAACAAACTAGCAAACAGGAAAAAATCAACTTACGCCCTTGATCAAAACCGCACTCCTTCCATAATCCCCCTCAATCTTATCCGCAACACCCCTCGCCCTATCCTCAGCCGCCACATAGTTGATAGCGATATCACATCCCTCAGCAGCAAATTTGAGACAGATGAGTTCGCCGAGACCTCTTTAATCGTTCACCAAAATCAGTATTGCAGTTCATTCAATTCCCCAGTAGGAGCAACAAACAAGGCAAATGGCTCATAGTGCAGCAAAGACGAAATGAGAGGTATGAAGAATGAAAAGGAAAGAGCGAAGATCAGGGATTGATAACCATGCTATACATATGCAGAGATATTGCAAGCTTTAGGAAATGCATAGGTATCAGATATCCAGAGAATTGACCAATGACATGTTCAGCTGCGGGGTACAGTACGTAGGAAAATGCAGCGACAGCGATCCTCGCCGTTTGGAAAGTCAAATATGGACCGGACTTACCGCGATCCGCCTGTCACCAGGACTTTCTTTCCTTCGAGTGAGTAGACCATTGTTGGATTTGGGAGCTGAGGTTTCGATACGAGGGTATTGAGAGAGGGTTTGGTGAGCCTTGCTTTTATGCTGTTGTCGGTGTTGGTACAAGGTGGGGGAATTCCCGTTTACCGGCTTTGCCCAACCTCGGCGGCGTCTAAGCTCTCAGGTAATCATGTAATTTGCGGGTCAGAAGACGTTAATTTTGCTTGTGCAGAATCTTTAATTAATCCGTTAACAGTAGATAATGCCAATTCTTGCAATTCTCTTTCTTTTACGATGTCACTCACACATGCATCTCAAGGAAGTCAAAGTACTGGGCAATCCTTCTATGCCTTTCGATAGCTAAAGTACAGCTGGCTCAAACCTGCCAGTGGAAATTCATCGATGCCACGATGCGTGATGAAGAAGTATGCTAAAGCTATCCGCCAGCAGACAACACATCATAAGTCTGCCTGACAACCCATTTGATATGGTATAGCAGCGACTACTTCTGGATCATCAATTCCCCAACCTAAACGCTCTTGGCCTTATCATCCTCATCGATGCTGCCATCGGAACTCTCGGTATTGACGCGGCGGGCTGATGGGAGTTCTTCATCGTCACCTGCACCGCCATGGATATCCTCCTCGAAGACGGGGTCTTGCTCAATGTGCTCGAACTTGGTCTTGAAGTCCTTCAATCCGGCAGTGTAAGAGCTAGAATTGGATCGACGACGAGCGTTGGCAAGGTTGAAGCCTTCATCTTGTACCTCTTCACCTTCGACACCCCTGTATATAGTAGTCAGCCTTGTGCCGATGGCGCCGGTGCAGCACGCAGTGTTGTTACTAACCAGCCACCCTTTCCAGCACCATTCTTCTTGGTCTTCTTTGGATCAGCGTCAACATGACCGGATTTAGCGAAGTAACGGGGGAGATGCTGCAGAAGACTATCATTAGTTCCATCGATCAGGAGATATATGGGGAATTGTTGACGTACCTCAGAAGCAGCAGCAGTTCCATCGGCCAAGCCGGCGTGGTCTGGACAGTAGCATGTTAGTTTCCATGGTTCGATGATTGCAGAGTATGAGCAGCATCCTCGAAGCTCCCATCGAAGCTCTTGATGCAATGGTGTTGTATGGAGGTGAAACGAGGGGTAAGCTGTCAGCTCAAAGGAAGGTCAATCATACCACGATCATTGAACTTGTTTGTCTTTCCCACTGTCAATGGGTTAGCAGATACTCAGAGATAGGTATGAAGGTGTTTGCAGGTCAATTGAGATGATATTGGACACCTATACATGACCGGGAAGCTTCAACAGAGGAATACAAACAGATCGCGGGAAGGCGGGGTAAACAGAAGGAGGAAAGTCGAGTATCACATACTGATTACGGTTTGTTTGCAGTTTGGGAGAGAGTGAGATTGAGTATTGGTTCGTTGTTTGTCGGAAGTTGATGATGTTGTTGTTGTTGAATGTAGAATGAAGATGGAAGATGAGGCTGGGAGGAGAGAGCTTTATGGAGGGGAAGGGTCTCGAAGGAAGGCGAGGGAATGGGAAGGGGTGGCCGCAGTCGCGTGATCCCAACGACTCACCATCGATCGATGTCGTGAGCTGAGAGGAGCTTGGACAATAACGGTAGGCAAAGGCAAGGTACCTGGAAACCCCCACATTCTTCTACCATCCACGTATCATTTTAATGCCTCTGTAAACACCGTAGATGTGCCGACTAACACGATTCATTCAGATCCATTTATTAACACGTCAGCTGCAAAGCATTATCTTTCTCTGTTCTCTCGTGCTCTCGTGCTCTCGTATCCTGCATATCCGGCGTCCCTCCAGGCCCCTGATATCGGACTCCCTCAAGCGTCAGGAATCCGGGGAAAGCCAGCCAAACAGTCCACTGGGACCCACTGTGACGCTAGGCTAGTGGAGGGGTAGTAGGTGAGCCAGGGTGCGACGTCATTGGCTGTATTTGGATGACCAACTCCCTGGCGCTCTGCATTGCTAGCCTACTGCTCGCTGCCCGCATTTCCAAAATTCCGCGGCCGATTGATAATACATAGCAAATACCATCTTTCTCCGCTGCCGACTTTTTTTCTTCAAGATTCATAAGGGACGAGACTTTCCTCACACAAGACCAAATCAACAGAAGAAAGAAAGAAAGGAATCAATTCTCGACATCTTCAGAGGCTAGCCCACCTCCAGCAAAAACTCTGCGCAAAGATGGCCCCCTCATTCATGATCGACAATGACTCCGATTTCAATCCGACGCCAGCAGCAACAAAGACATCTTCATTCAACGCCCGCACTCTCCTCCTCGCGCCTCCCTCTATCGCCAGTCACGAAGAGAGTCTCCGCAATGTCCTCGCCACCCACGATAGAGCGGTCACAGACCTGCAGATGCTGGATCGCCTCTCTGCCGGTCTCGTCACCCTCCCCGACTCAACCTACGATTTGATTCTCATCCTCACCGATGCCGACGGTACGCGAAAAGAATCTACACAATTGCTCGGCCGTGAAGTGTTTGCTAGGATTGTGCAGGCGTTGAAGGCTGGTGGGAAGCTGCAGGCTCAGCATGGCACGTTTGGTCAGGATACTGCGAGTGTCGAGTCAAGAGAGGCTATTATGGCTGGATTGGTCCCAGAGGGAGATGGCATGACGAAGCCAGATTATAGTGCCAGCGAGGCCGTACCTTTGCGTCTGCGAAGAAAGGAGAAGAGCGCTGCTGTATCCAATGCTGGACCTGCAGTAGCCACGGCGGCCGTTCAGCTCAACGGCAAGCAGAAGATCGTTGATATGGCAGTTGAAAAGCCCACTGGTGTTGGCTTTGTGGATTTCAGTGATGATTTTGGAGAACCTATGATCACGGGCGAGGATGACGAGGAAGATGACGACGACGAGCTGATTGATGAAGATACCCTTCTGGCAGATGTTGATATGAACGCTGTGCATGTCCGTAAGTATCTACTTTCCCCCCGAAGTTGTAAACAATCATTACTGACACCTACACAGCCAAAGAATGTGCTCCAAGAGTAGGCAAGCGCCGCAGAGCATGCAAAGACTGCACGTGCGGCCTCGCGCAAAAGCTCCAAGCGGAAGACGAAGCCAAGCGAGCCAACGCCGACGCCCAACTCCAGACCCTTAAGCTCGGCGCCGACGACCTCGCAGAAGTTGATTTCACCGTGCAAGGGAAAGTTGGGTCGTGCGGGAATTGCAGTTTGGGAGATGCGTTCCGCTGTGATGGATGTCCGTATATCGGCATGCCGGCTTTCAAGCCTGGCGAGGAGGTTAGACTGCTCAATAATGATGTGCAGTTGTGAGGAATGCTTCGTTGGTAATCAATTGGTCTTTGGAACAGGCTGGCGTTTGTGATAGAGGTTGGCGAGGTCGGAGTGCCTATGCATATCCTTGGCTAGGACGAGGGACATGCCGCGGCGTTTGCATTTAACGTAGTTGATATGAATATATGATTTTCACAACCTTCCTTTGAAATTCTAAGTATGACCTAGTGCTACTTGCCATTGTGAAGAGACAATCAGATAGCTGTAGTGAGGTTTATACTGATCTCGTGTAAAGCACGTAAAGGGGCCTAAGCGAGACGAGTGTCAACATTCTGACCTTAACTCGTTTCCATTATCTTTAAGCCAACTTTTCGAATCTTAGACTAATTAAGCCCCAAGGGTATCCTCGCACGTGTTGAACGCCGAAGAAATGCAATGCAAAGCAGCACGCTAATTTTAATCCAAACCTCCAAACCAGTCTCATCAAAACCATCTCATCATGTTTAAAACCCTCCTATGCGCTCTTTTCAGTTCAGTCTCACCATCAACTGTCGCCTAAGACGCCTTCTCCTCCTTAACCTTCTGCTCCTCCTCCATCCTCTCCCTCCTCCTCGTCGCCTCCTCCCCAATTCCCTTGACACCCTTCACTCTCTGCCTCTCCTCATACATGTCCCTACTCTTCAGGATCCTCTGCACGATCTGACCAGCATTAACAGATGAGAAGTCGTGCTCGCCGATCTCGCGATAAATGCCCATTTCTTTGGGGGCCGTGTAGGGGTCGTATGTGAGAGGCATGAAGCTGGTTGGGCCGTGGTAGACTGCGTCGGGAGTGCCCCAGGGGAGCGACGTCAGGTAGGAGCGTGTTGGACTGAAGGGGGCGGAGAAGATGACCGAGTTGATATACTGGTAGAGCTATTAGATATGACCTTTCTCTCTGGGTGGACTGAGGGAACTTACCTTGCACTGCAAAACACACAGTCCTCGCTCATATATATTCATAATCGGGTAATTGACTCCCTTCCAATGATTGATAACCTCATCATCATGCACACCAGCAATGACGAAAACTGGACCGTAATCCGCGCCCTTCCCAACTCTCTCCTCAACAGCTTCCTTGCTATACCATCCCTCCTCCTCACCAAGCTTCTCTTCCGCCTTGATAACCTGTCTGAGAAATTCAATATGTCCCGAGGAGAAAAGATCGAACCCTCCATCCACATACACAACTCTCTGTCCCGGCTTCGGCTGCGCCCCTTGACTTAGACAACTAAACACGCCCTTCTCCTCCTCCGTATCCGTCTCTCTAGCCTCAATACTCGCCGTCCAAAACCACACACTAGAACCTGGCTTCAAGCCCGTCTCATCCGTAGCATACAGCTTCATCCTCTCTGTCATATCCCTCCCCGTCTCCTTCCTCTCCTCCACCGTCCCATTACCTTCCTCACCCGCAAGAAGTTTAGTGAGTGATTTAATGAAGTGCGTGCGAGTGCAGAGGAGCATGCGACCGACCAGGTCGGTAGTCGAGATACTGGGCGTGCGCTTGACAACTTTGAAGCGTCCGGCGGCTTTGACGAAGCGGTAGCAGTCTTCGCCGCTGCTATCGGAGGTGATGTCGTCGCCGTGGACTACGTATTTGCAGCCGTAATGGGAGATCCAAGGGAGGGAGGTTACGTATGGTGCGTAGGGTACGGATTGGGTTACCCATCTGCAGGCGTCGACGGCTGCGATTCTATAGCAGGAAACGAGTCAGTCACTGGCTATTATGTGTCTTCTGAGAGCTTGCGTTGGCTCTGGAAGATAAAATGGTGGCACAGTACCTCTCCTCTAAAGTCATAACTGTCGGGCCTTTGTTCTCCAGAATTGACTCGTCGGAATGGATACCAACATAGAGCTCAGTTCCTAGCTGACGGGCTTGTAGCATGGCGCCGGCATGGCCTATGTAAGTAAAACGTGTCAATATCAAAACCAAGTATGTTCATCTCATCCTCCTTCAGAGCGAATGCAACCTTACATACCATGGTGGAAGAAATCCCAGCATCCGTCAACCCATATGCGACCATCCAAAATCTCTGGCGCTGCTTCGCCTGGCGGACCGCCTTCTTCGAGTTTCGAGCTGCTCATAATGATGGTTGGAGGGAACTGTGAGCTTGTTGACTTCAACTTAGTATTTGTGAAATAAATAGGTAATGGGCACAGGAAAGCTGCCCCTCTGCCCGCCATGAACGCCTCAAGAATTCCACCCACTATCGCGGGGCAGCTCACCGCTACCCATTGCAGTTTAGCTGCTGGAACTGTTTCCTTCTTTGACAGGGATGGGGGTTGCGTTGATCATGCCTGCAAGTGCTGTGCTTTCCCCTGTGGCTTCAGGGGTCTCCCGACGTTCGGCACACTGGTTGGCGAGCGAAGATGGTGACCCCTGGGTTGGAACATCACATCCGTTTCGAAAGATGAGGACGGGGAGGGAATAAGGCTGGACGTGATGGACTGTATCTGGCGCCTATTAGGTCAATAGTTGATATGATACGTAGAATATAGGCAGCCCGTTTGGCTTCCATATATCTTCTCTTCTTCCTTTAAAGACGCGAGGATAGTGCATCGCCAGCCCTTTTCCAATCTACCTGCGACTTTTTGAGTGGGCTTGACCAGAGAGCTGGGACGGCGCGGTTGAGCAAAGCTATCACTTTTTCTTTTTTAATCTATTTCTTAGGCTGATCCTCGTGGATGTGTACACTCCTCGTGAAAAACGGATCTCGAAGGATTTTCATCTTGGAACTATTATTGTTGAGAGTTCGAGAGCGTGAGTTGACATTCGAGATGTGCTAGAGAGTTCATGAGATTACCCGCACCCCCTGCTCGAAGATGCATAGATCCACGGCCTCGACATCGACCGGCGGAGGAGGTCTGTTCAAAGGGGGCAACATTTGGGGCGGCAGTAGCAGCAGTAGCAGCAAGACATCGACATCAACCAGGCCGAGCACAAGTGGAGGAATCTCTTCTTCGACTGCTTCGTATAGCGAATCTGCGTCCGCGTTCAGCTCACTTGTCGGGTCTAAGACACCAACCTTCAATCGAAAAGCCTCGATTTCAGCCATTACCGGGAAGTCGCATCGAGGGCGCAACAATTCCACGACTGTGACGACTATCTCCCCAGAGAGGAGAGCCCGCTCGTCTGCTGCGCAGCATAGGGAGGTGCAGAATTCATCTATAGAGGAGAATCCTCCCGTACCTGCAGGCAGTTTGTTCACACGGTGGGAAACAGAACCACAGCCAAAGTCTGCGGACAGTTTCCAGAAGGTTGCAGCTATTGCCGAAGCTGCTACTCCTGCCTCTGGGACAGATTCATTCTCTTCGACTACTCCATTTGCCAATATGTTAGCCAGGCCAGGGACGGGGTACCAGACCTCTACGACGCCATTACCACCACCAAGTCCAACGTTAGAAACAATTACATATCAACATATACAAGAGACATCTTCAAAACGAATATCCACATTAGATTATCTGAGGAAAGCGTACGTTGGCCAGCCAGGGGTATAGCAATAACCAGACTAACAGGACTTTGTACAGACATGAGGGAAGAGTATACTGGTTCAACACCCTCCTCTTCAACAAACCCGACCTGCAACGCATGCCCTACTTCGAATCCCGCAAACTCGCCCGCCGCGCAACAAACTACCTCCTCCTAGGCCTCTCTCTCCCTACAGTCCTCGATCTCAACTCCTCCACTCCCACCGAGTTCCTCAAGACCCTCAACGCCCTCCTCGCAGAATTCGAATCCTTCCAACAAGTCCACCCACCCGATGGCTCCACCTCCCTATCCCGCGGCCGCTTCCCCCAGATGTTCAAGCGCGCGACAGGGACATCTGGAAAAGGGCGCAGGACGAGTTCAGCAGCGGAGATAGGATTGCCGCTTGGGAACGACTCCTTTGATTCGAAGACTGCGAGTGGGAATGCGAGTTCTGGGACGGCGAATAGTTCGTTCCCGATTAGTGAGAACGATTTGTTGCCTGGGGAGGAGTATACGCATTTGTTGACGCCGAGTTTACCGTTTGATCCGGATTTCTATGAGACCTTTGCGACGCTGTGTGATGTGCTGATTGATTGCTATACGAGGCTTATGAGTCTGGTGGGGAGTCCGAGGGAGTGTAGTCCTATTGTGGCGGAATTGTTTACCAAGGCGGATTCGAGGGTTAGGAAGATTATTGTGCAGGGTGTGGTGAAGGAGTTTGAGGATAGTAGTAGGGGAGGCGTCAGGAGTGAGGTTGCGGGTGTTGGGAAGGTCGTATTGGGTGGCTTGATGTGAGAGAAGGAGGAATGTGGAGGACCGGGCATGGCGTTCAGGAATTGGGTGGAAATATGCATGATTTATGGTGTATATGATGAAATGATGGATCAGATGGATGGCTGGGAAGGTTAGAATAGCTTTGCATTGTTATTTCAGACAAATATATTGTAATATAAGCAATAATCAGCTACTTGGCTCGCTTAAATGGCAAGAGTTGAACCTAGATATGAAGTCCATGTTCTCATAATATCATGCAGTTGTGGATGGTACTGATTGAAGCTCTGAGCGGGTAAGATTGTGCTGTTTCCCCTGTGAAAGCCACATTACTCTAATCATGCATCCACAAAGAGCCACTTTACAAAGGGGCTCTTCACAAAAGGCTCCCTGACAAAGAAGCTGCAACCTTCAGAAGGCTATTGATAGTACAGGTCACATATCAAATCTGGTTTGGATAACTGAAGCTACAGTGATTATAGAGATAATGGCACGGGAGAAACATGGTACTCCGGCAAGTTGCCTACCAGTTTGGTGATATCGGTCTTGGAATTTGGATATAATAAATCTAGCAAGAGGTTTCATTCAAAGGCTTGATGGCCAGAATTGCTTTGACTATCACTACCACCAGTAAATTCATAACTCAGACCTATTCTCAAAGCAATTCTCAGAGAAGCTGGCTGAGGTAGAGAAGCAGGGCTAGACAACACATAAGTTGCCCTGTCATGAAAACTTCTCTGAATACAATCTTGCCTGAATTTACAGATTACAAACTCCTCTCCAATATCAAAAACTCGTCAACAGTCAATACCACCACAACAAAATGAAAACTTGGAAATTGAGGGGGTAATAGGGGAAGAGCTTGCTCGGGTTCAGAAACCATAACGCGTTTGTGTCGTACATGTATCCCCCGCGGACGGGAGATGTTCAGTGCTTGACTCTATTGGATATTCATCATGTAAAGAGCAAGCTCGAGCCCAGCTCCTTCGAAAGAGCATCTGCAACGACAAACCTAAAGCCAGGACTTCTCCCTTTTGCAAGGGAGATAGAGTGTATATCCTGACCATCAGTAGCCGTCACCGCTTTCCTTAAGCTATAGACCCAAAGAAAAATGAAGGTGAACCTCTCGCATCAAGAATAAGCCCCATCGAGTTACCACACTCGCTACCTAAGTAGTAAGAGAGGCAATCGCATAACTATCAATCTCGACGAAAAAACCTCAACGACCAGAACATCCCCAACACTCCAAGAACAGTCCACATACCTCCCACAAATCCACGTCAATCAGTCCCAAGAAACCTCGCAGTCGGAGCTCGGACTCATATCATCATCCATGTGGTCTCCTCAGCAAAGAGCCAAGATCTCAAGGTCGGTGAAATTGCGGTACAAACGGCATGAGGGTGGAGGAAGTGAAAGAGAATTGGTAGAAGAGAAGCCGCTGTGTTGCTTCTATGGCGGCGCGTTTCCGCAATCCTTCATAATTGAAGGGTGTCCGGGGACTTTCTCCCAAAGCAAGAATGGCTATTGCTAGCCGAGAAGCCGGTAAGGACCTCTCTGTACGAGTGCTTCGAATGCGATTCTTTGAGCGAGAAGTTGAAGAAGAAAGATCTTGTTCACGATCTCAAAATCATTTTTGTAGCAAGGTTCTCTTAGTGTGGCGCTAAGCCTAGCGTGTGCCTGGGAGCCGAGCTTCTGACTCTAGCCGCATGCAGCTTTCGCGCGACGTGATTTTGAACTTCTTGAAAGAGAGGTGCCTGGAGAAAAGAGCCTTCCAGCACGAACAACAAGACCCTTCTTCTTTGCAAAGGACTTTGACCTGGAGGAACAACGCCATTATCCAGACCCTCAAGTTTGCGCATCTAGAACGCTCTCAAGATGGCAGGAATCTTTGGATCAGCGGCAACGACCACCACCGCAGCAAATACTCTCGGCGACCTCTCTCACGATGTAGCTCTAGGCTCTCCACCCGAAGACAGTGTATCCGACTTGTCTTTCTCTCCGCAGTCTATGCATCTGGCGGTCGCTTCTTGGGATAAGAAGGTTAGGATTTACGAGATCACTTCCACTGGAGGAAGTACAGGAAAGGCTTTCTTCGACAGCGAAGGTCCCGTTCTGAGCTGTGACTGGGCTCCTGTAAGTTACGACGTGTGTTCAGAAGAGGGGTGGAATGCTAACACTTCGTAGGACGGAACGAAGGTTGTTGGAGCAGGAGCAGACAAAGCGGCGCGCATAATCGATCTTGGAGCCGGTACAAACACCTCTTCTCAAGTTGCTGCTCACGACCAACCTATCCGCTGCGTCAAGTACTTTCAATCACCTGGAGCTGCTGCTCCTATGATAGTCACCGGTTCCTGGGATAAGACGATCAAGTACTGGGACTTGCGCCAGTCCACAGCTGTAGCAACTGTGCAGTGTCAAGAACGAGTCTATACCCTGGATGTGAAGAAGAACCTCTTGGTTATTGGAACGGCGGACCGATATATCAACGTCGTCAATCTCAGCGACCCAACGAAGTTCTACAAGACAATCCAGAGTCCGTTGAAGTGGCAGACTAGGGTTGTGAGCTGCTTCACAGATGCTACTGGTTTCGCGGTCGGAAGTATCGAGGGAAGATGTGCTATCCAATATGTCGAGGAGAAGGATGCCAGGTAAGGACGTCAAATTCCGTCCTAAGGGCGCAAATACTAACTCATCCCTCTAGCTCAAACTTCTCATTCAAATGCCACCGCGACCCTCCCCAAAACAACATGACAAACGTCTACTCCGTGAACGCCATCTCCTACCACCCAGTCCACGGCACATTCAGCACAGCCGGCTCAGACGGGACGTTCCACTTCTGGGATGGAGTTGCGAAGCACCGTCTAAAAGGATACCCCGCCACCGGAGGCACCATATCAGCAACGGCGTTCGACTCCAAGGGAGATATTTTCGCGTATGCAGTTAGTTACGACTGGAGCAAGGGATATGCTACGAACACGCCGCAGTATCCGAATAAGATCATGATGCACCCCGTTGGTGCAGAGGAGTGCAAACCACGTCCAAGTGTTAAGAAGCGGTAGACAGGGCTGGGGGTTCCGGGCGTGGTTATGGAGAAGGACCGTAGAATGGATTCTATGGTCCTCGGGGAGGAATGAAAATGCTGTAGAGGAACAACTCGGGTACTCAGTGGCGAGAGCGTATGTACTGCTACAGGGCAGACTGTATTCTAGGTAGTTGGTTGGGCTTCTTTGATTTACACATTGGCGGGTGGAGAACTAGGGCTGGTATGTTGTGAGGAGCATGCAAAATGGCGTTTCGGATATGATTTGCAGCGAACAAGAATACCAAAAAGCCCACAGAAGCTTAGATAGGAATGGGAATGAATCATTAAGACATCACAAGTATAAAGCACGATTGTGCGCAGTGTTGGGGTTCGGAAAATGAGGTATTATTTCCGCTTCGTTACCATATCAAGCCCCATTTATCATGTTCCGCTGCGCCATTGAACTCCAGCAATGCATACTTTATGAACTTATCATCTCTTTTCCCCCATCTTCCCCTTTCCATTGGCAATGCCATTTCCATGCTTCGCTTCCTCGTCATCGCTTGCGCTGCCAACGCTGTACCGATCGCGGTCCATATCCTCAGTAGGCGTCCGGACATGTAGCTCATCTAACTCACTCTCATCAAAGTCCGCCGCTTCCACATCTCTATTGCCTCTCTTATGTCTAAAGCTCTCCAGCCCCATGCCGTTCCCCCGGACGCTTTCTCGTGCACCGCCCAAAGACATGGGCTCGGCTCCGAAGATGCCCTTGTAACCCGCACGCTTGCGGCGGTCTTTCCAGACGTAGTAACCCCACGCTCCAGCAGCGATGATGACGATGACCAGAACGATCTCGCCTGACTTGTAGTAGGCGTGCCATTTGGCAGCTTGAAGTCTCTCCTCTTCAGCTGCTTCGGCAGTAGTGCTGTTGGGGTGCCCGCCAACTGATGTCTCGAGACCTTTCTCGCCATCGATGCGGCTGTCTGTCGGAACTCCGCCAATGCTGGAGATGTCGACACCCATGAAACGGTCGAGCATGTCGCGGGTTCGTCTGGCATAGTCGAATGGGACCATGTGGGAAGAGTTGTAGAACAAGACATATGAGAGGTTTCTGGCCTCTTGCCAGAATCCTGCGTTCTGGCCTTCGAAAGTCCAGTCTCTTCTTGGTGCCCATGTCCCTGGTGACAATTCAAATCCTTTCCCGCCGTTCCACTCCATGTTGCTAATCAACTCTTCCGTTCCAATGTGGTTGCAGATGAGATCTTCGGCGCCAGAGAACAGAACTGTTGGAACTTCCTTGAGAAGTTCTGGCAAGAACTGGATTGAGGGCTTGGAGTTCTTAGCTCTGAAGGCGCTCCCAACACCACCGTTGCACTCTGTCCATCCAGTGCGTTTTCCAGGGTCAATGTGAAGAGCTTCCGTGACGTCTTTCCGGCGAAGGTATGGAGTAACGTTCTCCAAATCCGGGGGCCAATTCATTCCACAGCTTGGGTAGGTGTCCTTGAGCCTGACATCGTACATGTTGTAACATTCAGTAGTGCCGTCTCCTTTAGTCACCATAGTTTGGTGAAGGATATCTTGCAAGACTTGCTCGCAAACCGGGATATCGACTCGATCACTGGCTCCGGGCTCGTCGAGAGCTTTCAGGCAGACGGCTTCCTGCGAGTCAAGTCTCTTTCCAATATCTGAACCGCGGTCCACCAGTCCTCGTTCGTATGCGAAAGACAAATAGGCCTTGTACTGCTCCTTGGGGGCAATCCATCCATTCCCAATAATCATGCCCTTCATGTTCCATTGATGTTTGGCACCAGCTTTGTTTCGATCCAAAATTGCTTTAGTGATGTAAGGAATGTGTTGTCCAGCGTAAGATTCTCCAGCAATGTAGATCTAGCATTCGTTAGAAAGGTTTCACCTCGTGGTGTATTGCTACTCACATCATCATGCTCATATTCTGGGAACAGAGCAAACCACTTCTCCAGAAACTGTACAAACTGGTTCGCCATCTCTGGTAACTCATGAACATAGCTGTCCGTATCCACAAAACTAAACCCGGTGCCTACAGGATTGTCGACGAACATAACACTGCCTAATTTAGTATCCAGACCTACATGTTGAAACCCGGGGGGCATACTTTGCGAATTCATCCCACGAACCCGGATTGTACTCCAACTTGGGTCCCTTTGAATCTGTAACTCTATACGGCCCAATCTCCATCAATGCTCCATCTGGTTCTAGTCAGTGACCATTCTACCTCGCGCAACGTTCTCTACTCCAAAGGCGCAGGAAAGGGCAGTCCATCATTATCACACACCTTCAGAACTGCAGCCTGGTCCGCCATTCAACCATATCACAAGCCGTTGCTTATTCGCTATATGCCGATTCTGATAGAGCCAGAAAAAGACGTTGCCGTTGTGCTCGGGGGTAATCTCGATATGTCTGACAAAAGTCGTCAGCAAAGTCCCATCTTCGTATCGAAGACAATTGGAACATACCCAGCATGCATCTTCAGTAACGGCTCTGGCGCCCCTGGCAGAGAATGTACGAAGTAATCCGCTGCCGTTTTGTCCGCTATTGTTGCTGCAGGCAGCATCGCTATGGAGAGTAGGCCACATATCGAGAGGAGCTGTCCCGTCCTCCCTCGCAATCGATCCCGTGTAAATATCCTCATCGTGGAGTCCGCTCTGGAGTCCCGAGCTGACGAGTCTGCTAGATGCGCGTCCTCGCAGATGTGGTTGTCATGAAGACTTGTTGAAGACAGGTAAGTGTTTGGAAAGGGTAATACTGTTGGGTCAGCGCTGCACTGCACTGAGCCACCGGGAAGTAAACAGCCACGCGGCTCAAAGTGCCGACTCGGGAGGTTGAAACCCGGGAACTAGTTTGAGAGCGACAGGTACCGGGAAAGAAAAATGTTAAAGATGGTGGGATTTTTTGAGGTTATGTAGAAGTTTGAATGGAATGTCGCATATTGTGGCCCTTGAATTGAATTTGTGCGGCTCTGGTCTTTGTTCCAGCTCTAGACCGGATATTCTCCAAAATCGACCCTGGAAGCTGAGGATGCTGGTCGTCGATACCTTGGCACAGATCTAATTTAAGGGACCTCGGACACCATCGAACATCAAATGCAACTGTAACCGGACCACAGCTTGTCGATGTTAAAACGTTCTGTTGAAAGATGTAGAAGATATTGTTCGCCGAATTGTGATTCTACAGCAAGCGCCAGAGCACTCAATGATGTAGACAGTATTATTTTAATGCTAGGCATCTCACTCAGCTCACCTCCAGAACAACACCTGGATCTGGCAGGAACTCAATCAGTACGCAGTATCAACCGAACCATCAATACTGCAACAAAACAGTGCGCTTTTCCTAGGACCGGGAGTCACCCTCAAGCCCGGTGTCGATTCATTACGCCACCTCGCCGGGACGAGTGTCAGGTGCAGTTTGACCATCCCTTCATGTTACATCCCACGAATCGTATGGGAAACCTAGTTTCTAAGCGCAAATCCCATCCATCAGACGGGTCAGCTCGAGACCGAACAAAATTGAAGCCTTTCGAGAACTCTTTTAAGTTGAATAAGGACATCTTTACCTTTGCACAAGCTTTGCGAAATTCTTGCCAGATCTGGCTCCTGTCGGCGTTTTGTGGCGGATTTATTGAGTGACACAGCTTCCAATTACTTACCACCAACTGAGACGGAACTGCCCCATTTCCAGGTGATCTACAGCTGTGTTTCAAGGATCGGAGGAACCCCAGGAGTGGCGCTTGTCGAGCAACATGAGAGCTTCTACTTTGACAGACTGTTAACTTGACGAGACTGCCTTTTTATCGTAAGTCATAAATCTAATTGGTGACATTTGCCTAGACTTTAACCCTGCCTTGGCGACCGATCACGACATGCTATTCTACTCACAAAAGTAAGAATTGCAAGTATTTCTCAATCACGATTTATCTCGAATTTTTGACCAGCGACGGTTCGCTCAAATGAGCTGGAACTTCTGCAATGACTTCTACTCTCTGGCATCAAGGTCTCGAATGCTAGACACAGCGAATGTATTCTCGTCAAACGTGAGAATGGAGTAGTACTCTGTGTTAGGGGGAAACTTCAACATGGCTTCATAATATGCAGCCTTCCGGGAATTCTACAGCTCAGAACAGATCACCAAAGCCCTTCTCGGAATCCTTCTTAATCAGGTCGACCATTCCCTTCACCCTATTAGTCCTAGCTTCAACAATATAAGTCATTTGATTTACGAACCTCTGGCATTATCGATTCTCCATTGGCTCCCTTGACGTAGCGGAATGGCATTTCTGTACTTTCATTTTTGTTGATGCGAAGCTCCGGGTAATCGATGTACTCGATCTTTTCCAGTGGAACTTGAAGATGTTAGCATTGTTATATGACCCAATATGCTGCCATACTCTTTTCTTGAGCTACAAGCCTCGTCACCCTGACTGCGGTGTCTGTGGTCATCTGCTTTGGACCCAGCCGCCGTCCCTCAAAGCCCTTCTTTCTCAATTCGGATGTTCTATCTGGAACATGTCAGTTGCGTACCACTTATGGTCTCATGCACAAACCTCGTGGTGGATCGTCCCCTGATTATGTCAGTATTGAAGATCTTCGGTAATCGAAGGGAGATATCTCACCTAAAATCCCGCCAAACAGGAAGACATCGAAGATCTCTCCGTCTTTCGGGCTCAATTCTTTGGTCGCTGAGGGATCTAACAAGCACACTTTGCTCTTATCGTTGGCATAGATTGTCTCGACGCTATTGCCATCTGCTGTGAAACCTGGTACAGCCTTCAACGCCTCCGGCAGCACCAAAGAAGGAGGAACTGATGATAAACAGAACTTTGCACCTGCCTGGTGTGACTCCTTGGCAATAGTCACATATTCCAACTCGGACCATGGGCCGAGTTCATCATCAAGATGCTCAACGATGTAGGTTTTGGAAGTCATTTTGATAGCCTAGTATCCAGACGGAATGTGACAACCCAGATGCTGGGATGAGAATTCGGATAAACTCCTTCTTAAGACACCAGGATGCTCAGCTGGTTGGCTGTGTGCTGCAAGACGAATCGGAAGCTCCCCTCCGGTGAAGCAAGAACACGGCGGGGTAGGAGATCTCTAAAGTTTGAGAGGATCTTGAATGCTTTGAGAACAACGCGGGAGCCAATGACACTGACTCGGGCAATCGGTCCAATAGACGAGCTCACTTTTGGACAAGTGATCAGAAATCGTACGAAAGACGGCAGTCGATAACACCTCAGTAAGGCTTTGGTGAACTCTCGCTGATATCTCATGCACTTATGAGGCAATCCTCGTACCTGTGGTGAGTGTGAGAAAGTGAAGAGTAGAATAGAGTGATATTGTCGAACTGTGCAGGAAACTTACGTCACCGATAGGAGATCAAGATCAGTTTCAATATAAAACAGGCGGAGTCGCTAATAGTTGATTTGCTAGTACGCTGATGGCTGTGCAGTTGTGAGAGTTCTGTAAGAAATAAATTTCCGCCCAAGACCCCGATTTTAAGCGAGGCAGCTCTTATCCAGACTATGACGATACGGGGATTGGCCGATTTCGACTCGAGCCGGATTTCATACAGGACCTCCTTGATTTGAGATACCTTCTTTGTTATGACTCCTGACGATCTCTACTTTGCTGCATTCCTTCAAAGTCACGAAAGGCTCTGAGCAAATCACAGAAGTCGTTGCTTTCAAACCCTACCGGCAGGACAGTGATTGGGCTTCAATTACCCCTCGTTACCGATACGCTAGCAAGGGGGCTCCTCTGTTTTGGCAACTACGATCCTCGTCCCAAGCAACGCAACTCGGGCCCAAATAATTTCTCAGACGAAATCACAACTTACAAACCACACGAATACAATTCGAAGCTCTGACAACATCTCCCACTCAAGCATCCACAATACGCCAAGATGAACCCCCACCAGAAGAACAAGGTCGATATCAACGTACGTTCTGGAACCCCCGCGGAGCCCCTCCTACGAAGAACAATAGCGGAATACTGACAATGAGATACAGTCTCTCTCACCAGATGAGCAGCGCCTCTTCCGCCTCTATGGAAAGCTCCCCTCGAAGTCTGATCATCTTGCGAAACACCTTAAAGAAAGAAAATACTTCGATTCCGGCGATTACGCTCTCTCGAAAGCCGGCAAGGCCTCCGAAGTCGACACCGGCAGCGTTGGCTCCCAACACCCTCTCCCCGAGAATATCCCACATCTTTCCTCCCCCGGTGTCGGAAATGCGAGCCAGGGCGGCAGCGGAAACGGCAACGTCATGCATGTTGGAGGAGCTGGTGGTCTCCCGAGCGGAAGCCCAGTGAAGGAGAGCAGCTTCTTGAACAGGGAGACTAGCGCCGATGAAGTCGATGATAAGAAGGCCGAGAGAGCTGTTGACAGCACCAGCCCACCACCTGCGAAGGAGGGTATCCCGATCAGAAGATAGATGATGGGTTATGTGGCGGGTTTGGAGGCTTCTTTTTGCTTTTTGGGGCTTACGACTGATGGCAATTGCAATGGCGTTCTGAGGATTATGACGGTCTACGGGCTTTGAAATGAGGTTTCACTGTACATGTTGCTCATGGAATTTCTCTAAGGTTGGGACACAATGCGAGACTTCACGCTCTTCGTAGCTTTGTATGGAAATCACAAAAATACAAAGTCATAAAACAGGAACACTCCTTTCGTGCGTGTCTCGCAACGAGCATTTTCATTGCTGTGCCGTCATCGGCAAATCATTCATCATAACACATATGTGTAGCTTGCAAGCTTTTCCCTTCCACCAACGCCCTGCAATGCATCCCGAAACCGTACTCAAAGATCAAGCGCCTTGATAGCCATAGCCTTGGCTCCCTCGAAAGACTTGTTGCCACCGATGAATCCTGCAGCATGTACGAAGACACCGCCGCTGACTCCAGAGATCTCATCCAACTTCTCGTCTCTGAATCCTCTCCATGCTTCAGGCAATGGCTTTCTGCTTTCGAAAGAGTCCTTGGTGACTGGTACACACTGGATTCTCCATTTCGCATCAGGCGTTGGCTTTTCTGGGTACAAAACATAGAGCACCTTCGATTCACCGCCATCCTGACCCTCAAGAGTGTAGAGATGATCCTTCCAAGGCACTGACTGTCCGTCAAACACCAGGATTCTTCCCTTTGAATCATACTCCAACCGCTTTGCGTATGCCTTGTGCACAATATCCCGAGCTGGCAACCAAGACTTCGCGTAGTAATCCAGATCTCTAGAGAACTCCTCGCCCATACGTCCACTTGCAATCAAGAACTTCTCATCCTCAGCAGCTTGTGCCTCGACAGGGTCAGAAGGCGTAGGGTCGTTCCAGTTTGGGTTCAATCTCGAGACCATAGCACCCAGAGAAAATCCTCCATCACTGAATCTCTTCTCCAGACCAGCAGCTGTGATAGCCTTAGGATCATAAGCTGAGATACCATTGTCGTGGGCATCTAAAGCTTCAATGAAACTCTCATAGATCTTGTTCCAGATGACACCAACTTCCTCAGCATCCTCTGAGACACCCAGCTTTTGCGCGATAATAGCTTTGCCAAAATGCATGTACACTAGTCCTGCGGAAGAGAGCTTGGTTGGACGGTTTGGGAAGGTAGTGTTGAATGTACGCTGGTGGTGATCATATCGATTGGTCGAGGCATCGTACTCTCCACCGACATCAACCACGGTGTGGCAGGTCTGTAGAAGGGCTGGATCTCGAGTTCGGACGAGCTGAGAGGAGCTGTATGTGGGGAGCAATCGAAGCATGTACACCGCCAAAGCCTCATCTGCGTGGAAGTGGCCATTGTGGGTACCGATGGTGACCGGGGAGGTCTTAATTCTTTTCGCGCTTGCTTCTGCCATTTTGAGGGTACTGCGGATCATATAGATACGTGGAAAATTGGTGTTGGTTGGTACTTTTGGTTGATAT
Organism: Cadophora malorum; assembly: GCA_017365405.1. Taxonomy (NCBI): domain Eukaryota; kingdom Fungi; phylum Ascomycota; class Leotiomycetes; order Helotiales; family Ploettnerulaceae; genus Cadophora; species Cadophora malorum. The sequence continues at coordinate 68,422 of JAFJYH010000040.1, forward strand.
AATTTTTGGCGAAGGCTATTTGGCGATGCAGCAGCGGCAGCTAAATTTGACTAATTAGGTCTAGTTGCTTCCCAGATACACATCGCTCAAATTATCCATGTGAGTTCAATTTTGTTCAGGAAATTTTTGAACACTTGTTCTTCCTTGTCTTTTACTTGTGATCTAGGTTTCCAGAATCGCGCAGCACTTTTCACAATAAGACTTCTTTTTAAAACTGGTGTATAGCGTGTAGATGGTGACGTCCGCAAACATCTACAAAACCTTGACACATGCGGATCTTGCCCTGAGCCCGAGATCAAGACGAGACCCTGGATCGCACGCGAGAGGGGAGATCATTGGCGCAACTCATTCAGGCCCAGGCAACATCTCGCAGATTTGCACCACCCTCCTCTGCGGCCTTCCAGTCCCGGTTCAAGAAGCAGTCCAAGTGATCAGAGTCATCCTCCAGGCAGGTTCGCGGTCACACAGCTATTCTATCATCCGCCTGCTTTTTGCGATAAGAGCTTGGCGCCTCGAAGCGCCTGATAACAACACAGCTCTTCGAAGGGTGACGGACGAGTTTTCACAACCTGGGAACGTCCAAGAACCACGACGATAGCTCGGCGACGCGCTTATTCGACTTCGAAGCCTTTTACGAGGCGCGGAATACCAAAAACACAAAGCTGGGCGCGCTTCAACGCACGCTCGGCGCACACAGCGCTTTGGCATGTGGTTATTCCGGGTTTTCTCATCTGCGATCTTCCTTCTTTCTATTATTCTCAGTATACCCATCGCGTTTGATGGTAAGTTGACCATGAGAGACCTCTAAATATTAAATCCTAACTTTGGAGCAGTTGGCGGACGAGAGTGTGGATTGGCTTTCTCGCTGAGCCTGTTCTACTTTTATTTCTTTTATTCGACATTGAAATTAGCGACACCAGACAACTCGAGGATACGATGGGCGTTAGTGAAGATAATCGGGCTGGCACAGTGGGTGCTCATCCCAGGTCTGCTGATCTGGAGCATGAATCGGTTCGCTGTCGATGCGAACAATAGCGGGGACTGGGTTGCAAGAACCTTCGATGTGAAGAGATCGCACGATTCAAGCGTCAAGGAATGGATATTTGGTGCTGGTGGGCTCCTGGAGATGTTGACAGTTGGGACGTGGGACAAGCTGCTGAGATACTCGACCCCATTTTTCCAGTTGGCAGAGGGGTTCTGTAGTCTGCTTGTAATACAAGCCGCTGGCCAGATTACGAGATGGCTTGTCAACCGTGGAAGGAGTGATTTGTGGATGGTGTGTACTCCTTTCTTTCAACACCTGCAAAGCTAACAAATTTCAGATCGGATTGCTCGTCGTCTCCGGCTCGATCATCTCTAGCTCCGTCTACTTCCTGTGGCGCATAATGAACTTCCCAGAGATAGGCAACGTGGATGCCACTCTCATCGGAGTCACAATAACATGTGCAGTGTTCCTCTGTGCTTGGGGCATCGGAAGTGGAAGAGGAAATCCAGTGGAGAGCTCCTTGCTCTTTGCATATGTGGTGCTCTGTATCTATCAGATCTTCACCGACTATCTGCCAACTTCAGAACCTCCTCCCCCTCCAGCTCAACCCGAATTTCCGCCATTCCCTCCAATCATCATGGCCTCATACAGCACAATTCTATACATTCTATCTACTCTACCTTCAGCAGTGCTCTCAGGATTCACGTTCCTGTACGCTGCTTTTCAGACCATCACCCCATCGGTCATCATCTCATTGGCCTACCGGATTTTCGTTTTCTACGCAGCAACAAGAATCATTCCCGCAGTAAGGGAATCTGGGTCAAGAGCTCTGTCTCAGGAACCCAGTCTTGAGGACAGCGATGGAGCTGGAAAGATTTTGGGCCTTCTTAGCTGGTTCAGTCCCAGCATACTCGTAGCCGTATATACGAGCTTGCTCATGCAACACTTTTCTACCACTTCGGCCGAGGGGAATCAGGCTGAGTGGTGGACGATGCAAGGCGGCGACGCTGGAGGAAACATCTGGCGATGGATTAACGTGGCTGCAACAATGGCACTATATTCATTGGAGCTCTACCTCGGAAAGGAAGACTGGGTCGATGACTCTCTAACGAGCCACTGGAAGACGGATTGAGAATACGCAGAAGAAATTTCCTTTGTCATGAATGCATGCGTACCACAAGACAGGTCGCGAGGAGACGAAAACTTCGAAATCGGTCGTGATTGACCATGAGTAACAGATTCACGAGAATCGAAAAGAGGTGGTGGAAGCGTCTTAAGAGTCTAGCTAGAGATTCGTCAGACCTACAGACAGATACACTCCGGCCTAAATGGGAGGCATCTTTGTGCACTTGGCGCGGCGTTTGGGATGTCTTGGAGGTCATTTGGCTGTACATACTCGTACCTGGAGCATGTTTGTGGAGCGTGGTTAAGCCTTGTTGTGCTGTCGAAGCATGACTTTACCTTGGGGATACCCGTCGAATTTCATCGTAGTCCACGGACTTAATTCCAATCAAAGAATTATCCAGCAGCTCGGTTCATGCTTCCTTTCTATTTGTTTTGGATGGCTTGACTGCTGCTTGGAACCCCGACTTGATACATGTGGGTCGCAAGTATAAGCTGACGAGGCTAAAGATAAGTTGACGCCAAGGCGGACCTGTCTAGATAGCTCCCGGCACTTGAGAATGCTAAGAGGTAGTGGAGACAGTGGAATATTGGACCCAAACCTTGATGGAACTGATTCTCAACACGATAGAATCGTGAGTTGGCTGTGAAAGATGAATGATCAATTCGAAAAAGTTATACAGTACAAATCTTGTCGTTCGGCGTGTTTCCTGGAGTTCCCCTTCGGCCACCGACGACGTCTCACCGTTCCCTATCAGCCCGTTCCTTGGGAACGTGTTGAAAGGCCGGTGCACTCACTTGTTGAGGTGTGCCGCTAAGGAGCTACCCTGGAACGACCAAGACCACCAGGACTCATCTCAACAACAGCCCAGAACAGCACAACACTGCACAACACAGCTTGCTCGAGTCACCTGCTGAGACTTTGTAAGCCTTGACCAGTAATCAAAACGGCAAGGTCTCACCCTCATCTCTGGAAGCAATAAATTGACCCTGCTGCCACTTTTCTGTGTCCTGTTCTACGTTCCTGAGTCTTACGACTGTACCCCAGCTTTCCATCTCTTCCGTGTCCCTCAAGTACTGGACTTATCTTACCACTTTCCCAACAACACCATCAACATGTCTAGAGTTACTCCTCCCGTTACCAAGTTTACCCATGCGGTCCGAAGTATCAGTTCCAGTGCAAACGCAGGTCGTCCATCAGGACTTCTTGACGCTCAATCCCGAGCTTCACGATACCTACCCCGCAATTTAAAAGACCTCCGGGCAGAATGCAAGAAGAGACAATTGAACCCAATCGGCAACAAAAATGAGGTAGGTTCATCTTCTCAATTTCTATGTCCTCAATCGAACTCATGACTTACACCCAATCGATAGTTGGTCGACAGACTCGCAGCCTACGATATCGTCGGCTCGCAATCGTTCCACACATCTGGAATGCATAGACCCACCTCCACAGCAGTCCGAACCATCCCCTTAATGCAAGGTTTCCAGACCTCAGCACCCAAACAAGCCGCTCGCGACACCTCCACCATCGACTTCTTCTTCTTCCCAGAGATCCCAGCCGCGGAGCCCGCAAACCCCTTCCAGAAACTCCGCGTGCCGCTCCTTCCAGATAACTACAACCCTGATCGTTCGCCGGAGTCGGGCCATGCTCTCGAGGCTCTCGATGAAGCTGTGCCTAGACCAGAGATCAGCATCATGGCTGCACATCCTGAGAATGTTGCGCCGAGTGCGATGAGTGAGGTTGTGGGGAATGATGGGTTGGATGTTGATATCGGACAATTGACTTCGGCGTTCTCGACGCTTTTGCCCTCGAAGGGAGAGAGTAAAGAGCCCGGTGTTGTTAAGGAGTTGTGGAGTGGTTTGATGGACGACATTCTTGGGCCTAAGACTCCCAAGGCTGCTGTCTAAGTGCTCTTACGGTTTTATGACTTTGGGTTTCGGTTGGGAAGCGCGGGAGTATAGATCGGCTGGTGCTGATCGGTCGGAGACGACTTGGAACTGTTGATTTGTTTTTGGATCTGCCTCGTTGACAGTTGCGGTCGGAGGCGACGAAGTTCTGCTTTGGGCTTCGAATTCCTCTTCTACTATTTCTATTTCCTAAATCGAGCTTACGACATATCTTGTTATAATTATGCAATTGCAAACCATTCCAATCTGCACCAATCAATGCACTATCTGTCCAGTTCTTTCTCCATCTCCATTCGTTACGAAGAGACTTACTCCAGAAAGTTACAGCCGAAGCAGCGCAGCCTACACATATTCGGTGGCTTTCGGTGACTTGCGCTACTTGAGATACCCTGTCTTACAGAAAAGACTTCTAATGTGATGGGATACCTAGCCTTTCAGAAGGCTTGAGTTAACAGAATAGCAATGTCGTCAAAGTACTTCAGAACGTCAAATCTGGGAGGGCCATGGACCGCATGACGGTTGCCCACCCAGAAGGTCGCCAATAGCTAACACAGCCTTGCATGGAACGGCGTGAGCACATGACGCTCAGTCCTGTCCTCCCTTATGTTATGCTTCACCAATGGCAGTAGCCTCAATTTTCTGCCTTGTTTGCCCTCTTTCCGCCCAGTTTCTTCACAGAAGGCTCTTGGGCAGTGACCAGGCGAAGTGGCTCATGGCCACTCAGCTAGACACAACCCTTGCATAAAGAAGCTGGCACTCCCCATCGAAAGCTTTTTTGAACCGCTTCTGTCTTTCTACTTTGTTGGCTTGTCTCCGGTATACTTTGCACCTCCAGGTCTGAAGCTTTTTGACTCAAACCTTCAGCCAAGCACGCTGATGGTATTTCTAGTAGCGATACGGGCTCAGATTTCACCGCGCACCAAGTACCGGCACCACCGTTTCGTCTTATACAATTCAGAACCTGTGACGTCGATGCTCTACAAAATACGCTACAGCAGAGCCTGTTTGTTGATTTATTTACCATAACCGATGGGCTTGAGATCATGGCACTAGAGCATTTCGAACCACTCGGAGCATTTGGGATTATGAGTTCCTTTGAATATTTTGGATAAGCTTGATGATACTCACCATCGTTCATCTAAACACTGACACCCGGGGAGAGTTCGAATACGGCTTATCCTCCCCGTTGTCGTTCCGATGACCTTCTTCGATGTTGGCTGTTGGTGAGTCAAAATACCAGAATAGCTTATTTCTGTGCTGCAATACCTGGTAACCAGCAAAAGGATCGGCTAACGGAGCCTGAATATAACAGCTTTGCCTCTTTCTTGCTGATAGGTTGCATAGAGAGCCAGATTGTCCCTTGGAATCATTTATGGGTATCGACTCTCGTGCTTAACTTTACCTTTGTCTTGTTTCTCTCCATGAACGTGGCAGGATATGGTATCACTATCTCGCTAAGGATCCGCTGAGCAGCGATACCTCATACTATACTTGACGTTGAGTCCTCTCTGATGTGGTATTCTTCAAGTGGTACGTGCTACCTCTAACTTTATTGACGCAGTGAGGTTGTATATATGCTAGTTGGATAGACAAGTCCGTCGACAATATGACCATACAATCTTCAACTCTTCTAGCGTAGGTATTCCTCGCTGAGAGCACCGCGACCACTGATTTGACACCATAAAATCAAGGCCAGGTTTTAGCGGGCATCAGGAAAGCACAGAACAGCCCCCGGCGGCCAATAATGAGGACCTTCAAGACCTGAAACCTGCGTCCTTCAACTGCACATGGATAGGCTGTGATGCAATCAAGACGCTTGTCCGTCTTTCGGACTTGAAGTGAGCATCGACTATTCTCTATGTCATAATCTCTGATACGACAATAGGAAACACATGGACAAGCACACTCGACCCTACGTTTGTCTCAATCCCGGTTGTATTGACGTCAACTTTGGGAATAAGGCAGGACTTCATTGTCATGAACGAGAGAGACATGGCTCTACCAAGCTGCCTTGTCCAATATCAGTATGTCGTAGGCATGTCAAGGGATTCTCCAGGAAGAGAAACTTGGATTTGCATATCAAGACTTGCCATGGATTTTCGACCGAACAAGTCGTCTCGCAAGAGACTAGGATTGAGGACGTCTTTTCGGAGTCTCTTGCAGAGGAGTATGGGTTGGGCATGAGGGGCGATATCGAGTCAATTACTGGTGGGACGTCCAACATCGACTCGATAAGCTTGCAAACGAAGTTGCAGGAGCTAGAGAAGGAGAAGAAGGAGTTGGAATTGTGTCAAGCTCGTGTGGATGGGGATATTCTTGCTCTGAAGAGAGCACTTCAGATTGTTTCTGGCGTTTCTGGTTGATTCCTTATCACGAGAAAGGGGGACTTCGTCACGGATCACGGGCTTTGGAATTTTGTCTCTTTGTTTATTGGTCGCTTATGAAGGGGAAGGATATGGACATGACGTACATTCGGAAGGAGCCACTCGATTGGGCATTTCACAATGTTCTTGTTCTTGGATCAACATGATACCAGAACTTTCAATGTCTCCAGACTTATTTGTTACTTTGAAATTCGGACACATCTACCAGTTCGACCTTTTAAAGGATTCTCTATCAATGTTTTGTCATTCACTCTGTTATGTCTCGAATAGCCGAGAAGTCTTGGCATATAAATCTGCTCAGTGAAAGAACTTTACCGAGAATTTTGCCCGCCCCTGGGCTAGAAGGGAGCTAGAAGCAGGGCGTGATCGATGATGAAGCATGCCCAGCCTTAAAATATGTGCATGGAACGTTCGGAGTTCACTGTTGTGTCTTCCCTCGTTTTGATTGGAGAGCGCGGCAACTTTCCACACGACCTCGGCTTTGCGGATAACGACGGCCTGTCGAGCATCACCTATGTTCTTGAGAGTAAAACCTGCAAAGCGCTTTCTCACATACTGAACTTCTTGTCCACTGCGGTATCGGAAATCCGAATTAGCGGTGAAATTTCCTTTCGAAATACAGGTACAGCGTCGCGGAAAGGGCGTACATGTCAATTGTGCCTGATTCATTCCTCAATCGACGATGTTGTACCAAGCGTGTGACTGCAATCGCTTTAGGGAGGTGCTTAAAACGTGCATCCCGGCAAGGTTATCCGTCATTTCAAGCATACGTATGTAGCAGATATGGATCTCGGCTTTATGTGGGGGATAGGAAATCCTTGAAGTGATTCTGATGTGCTGTTTGGCAGTTTGTGCTGCAGGGAAAAGCGATTTTGCTAGCGCCTCCCTGGCTCGCCTCCTAGTTAAGTGAATGTCTGTCAACGCCCAGCCAGCCCTAAACTACAAGTACTAAGTATTCTTCCGCATCTCGCATTCTGTTCTTTCATACCTCTACATCACCAATATCCATTCTTTCGAGACAAAGTAATTCCTCTCATCACCCTCACATCCACCAAATACTCGAACTCGATGGCACCTTCCGCAATTACCCCTCCTGTTCAGTCAGGAAATGAGCTCGACAGCGCCGCTGTTGCTCGTAAACTGGCTCAAACTGCCCCAGAACTATTTAAGAAGTGAGTACTTCTACTTTGATACTTCAAAATATATTCACGGTGTTGGATTGGCACTTCTACCTCGTTGCAAGCTTGCTATTCTGTCAAGGGGCATGTTTGCTTCGATTGGTCACACATGACTCATTTAAAAGCATAACATGGAATGCGAAATTGACAACCTGATAGTGAAAAGACCGAAAGCACTCTGCTTCCATTGGATGCTTCCAAGTTGAAGTTCACGAGGACTTCCACTCCAATGACCGTCCCAGCGCCAGGAGATCCGATTATCGCCACCGCGTCTCAATGTACTGACCACATGATCACCGCCGTCTGGAAAGCATCAGAAGGATGGTCCGCTCCAGAATTAAAGCCATACGGGAACTTCTCCTTGGCTCCAACCGCATCCGTTCTCCACTACGCCACTGAATGTTTTGAGGGAATGAAGATGTACCGTGGTTACGATGGAAAATTGAGACTTTTCCGACCAGACTGCAATTGCCGAAGAATGGTTATGTCGAGTGTCAGATGTTCTCTCCCAGCCTTCGATCCCAAGGAGCTTGAGAAGCTGATCATCGCGATGGTTGCTGTTGATGGCCCAAAGTGGCTCCCAACACCTGGTACTTTCTTGTACTTAAGACCCACCATGATTGGATCAGCCGGTGCGTTGGGTGTTGCTACGCCAAAGGAAGCCACCTTGTTTGTTATCTCTACCTTCATGCCACCTATGGATCAGAAGACGGGATTGAAGTTGCTGGCTTCAACGAATGGTGTCCGAGCTTGGCCAGGTGGATTTGGGTACGCCAAGTTGGGTGCAAACTACGGTATGTTCTGCAAAATGGATTAGTCAGAGACCCTTAAGCTAATTATCACAAAGGTCCTAGTTTGCTTGCCAATGGTGAAGCCCGTGAGAGAGGTTACGATCAAGTCCTTTGGTTGTTGGATGGCAAGGTTACCGAGGCTGGAGCCTCCAACTTCTTCATCGTATGGAAAACCCCAGAAGGAAAGACTCAGCTCGTTACTGCGCCACTTGACGACAAAATTATCTTGGATGGTGTCACGAGAAGAAGTATCCTTCAACTAGCACGCGAGCGACTTACAGACGGAACGAGCAGTCTCCCGGCAATTGAAATTGTGGAGCGCAACTTCACGATGGATGAGGTTCGTGCGGCGGTCAATGAGGGCAGAATCATCGAGGCCTTTGCCGCTGGTACTGCTGTAAGTCACTATGCTTGATTCCCCGACATTTCATCTACTGACAATGAAACCAGTTCTTCGTTTCCGCTGTCTCCGTCATCAACTACAAAGAGCAAGACCTCCAAATCCCGATGGCCCTTGGAGAGATGGGAGAGTACGCATCACTCATCAAGAGCTGGTTGGTCAACATCATGTACGGAAAGGAGCAGCACGAGTGGGGTGTTGTCATTGAAGAAGAGCAATTGTGAAATGGATTGGGTATAGCATGGTAGCATGGGAAATTTTGCTGGTGTTATGGCGTTGCTCGGTAGAGGGTAGCATGGTGGGCGGAAAGACTTCTACGATACACAGCATTGCAAAAATCCAGCGAGCTTAGTTAATGCAGCAATTTTCATTCTCCTCGAAGGTCTCGTGTCATATTGTTCCGTATCTGCGGGGAATAATGTGTAAACGTGAAACTAGGCGAGACCCGTGAATCTTGAAGCCTCTTCGCACCGAAGGAAAGGATCACCTAAGCTGGAGCAATTGACTGTGATACGAGTAAAATATACTTCAAACAAAAACTCTGTCTGCTTTTATTTGTTAGTAGTTTCCATTGCTCAGCATGAAAGATACCTTGACTCACCTCGATCTGTAGCCGATCCTCCTTGAGTAGTTGTATTTTGTGAGGCTATGTCGCTCTTAGATCGACCACAAAAAGCTATTCTCGGTCTGGAGGAAATCGAATGTTCATTCTTGACGGAACATATTGTATATAATAATAAGTAGAAGCTACGACTGGATGATGGACGCCCCCAGGGTATGTTTCATCACTTGGTCTACATCGCTGAGTCTCCTTTGTTAATTGTGTCGAGTAGTTAGAAACCTAGACTTCAATCCATCAAATTCAGTGTCGAAAAGTATGGGTCGATCTATATAGACTGCTCGCCTTACTTCCAACGGCCATTCACCAACAAAAGCACCCAAATGGCCTTAGGAAACACGAGGGGACCTTCATCATCCACCACACATCCTGCTTATCGTCCCCATCAAAAACTTACCCTTAGCAGCCAGACGCTTGCATCGCCATTGCGAAGACATCTCGCTTCGCAGCCCGCCGCCCAGCACCGAGTACTGCACAAAGTGCTCACACCAACAGCTAACCAAATAAGCACTTCTTCTTCCAAGTTAGCACAAACCGTGATCATTTACCTTGGTATCTGCATCCCAACCTGTCTAACAGCGAGAGAAGTGGTAGTATCACTCTCGCACCTCGAATCGAATCGGACAAGGTTTCGCCCTTGGGCTCAGTCAACCCGTCTCCAGTTATGGGCCTGAGTTTTGCCAATTTTTTCTATCTGTATGTTTTTGTGTTATTTTTGCGTGTTTTAGTGACGCCGAGATTGGTTTAGTTTTGGTGTTTGTTGATGCCGCCGCGTCGACGTGTCTAGCGATGAGGATATTCCGAGTCTTGGCGGTGGCAGAACAGTTTGGGTCAGTAGCGGAGATCATTGGGTGTTCTACAGAGCACTGAGTCCTGGGCAGCGTCAAATTCATTCGTTTCGTTTGAGATAATTGAGTACTGGACAGGGACGAGCTGGGTATTTACAAGAAGCTTTTTTTTACATGGTTTCGACTATGTCCATGATTGCCACTGGCCATCAATGTATCGCAGCGTTACAACTTCTCACGATCCTTATCCCCTGATCTTTCATTGGCCATAGTCCCCGACCCCACATCACCATTCGCGCTCTCAGCTTGCTTTAGAACTTCAGATCTCTTTGCAACAACATTGCTCCCAGCACTCTGGGATGTCGCAGGCACCTCTTTCACATCAGAATTCTTAGGTATAGCCATAAATCTGAGTTTGTCAGGTTTATCGAGTCGTGGAACCCGCACCAACTCCCACGCGTCAGCTCGTCGAATGCTTTCCATCACCGTCTTTGCATCCTTAGTTCCCTGCCCTTCGACCGTCATACGCTTCACCCTTAGTGCTTTCTGGGGCGTTAGGAAGATAACTGCCGACCCATCCTCCACATAAAGTATCGGTTGAAACTTTTCTGGGTCCTCCACAAAGAAGTGGATAGAACGACCCATTTCTTTGGATATACGGTCTTTGTACTTCCTAACGCTTTCAACTTTGTTCATACGCCTAAATACCTCTGGTCGGCCCACTGTCTCACTGGCCTCGAGTATCAGTCGCTTTGGAGTCTTCGGATCGACGAGGACAGTGGTCCACAAACGACCGAGAGCATTCTGTCGCGCAGGTATATCCAGGGCAGCGGATTTGGTGTACCAGTATACTTTCTTGTCTTTCGGCGTAATTTTGGCGGCGTGTGTCAGCTTCTGAGGAAGCTTATGTTGCCACCTTGTATCTTCAACAAGTGGTGGTACGAATAAGCGGTTCTGCAGTCCTTCGACCAGTATTTCAGCTGCCGCTGGCATAACCTGCTCGAGTAGTTTCTGATATGTCATAAAATCTGGATCCAGAGGGAACCATTCCTGGGCCAGGATTTTGCCGTGGTCGAAGGATTTGTCGTCGAGAGTCTGGAGAGTGACTCCGCCAACCTTTTCTCTCCTCATAATCATGTGCTGTAGAGGTGCAGGACCTCGGTAGCTATGGCTATGTTAGAGATAAACGGGCACAAGATGAATGAGTACACCTACTCTGGCAAGAGAGATGGGTGCACGTTTAGTCCTCCATACTCAGCCGCTTTCAGAATTCGCGAGGGCACGAAGAGACCAAATGAGACGGCTACAATGAGATTTATGGATTCGTCGTTGGATTTTGGTAGCTAGATATAGTCAGCTCCTGAGGAGTGATCTGGAATTCCGATACTCACAGTCCATCCAGTAAATGTATCTCTCTCATGGAGAGGGAGTCCTAGTTCCTGAGCAACAGCTTTGATTGGCACTGGGAAGATTAGAAATGACTCGAATTGAAGCGATTTGCATAATTACCTTCCCGGATTTGTTTCAAAGACCTCCCCGCGGGTTTCCCAGGTCGACAGAGAACATCGATGGATTTTATCAATGCTGGGTCTCGCTTATGCTCGGCGTGCAGGGCTCGAAGAGACGCAATACTGAATTCATCCGATCCACAGAACAGAATACTTAGAGGTTTGGACGTTTTTGTGCTGTAGAGTTTGATTCCATAGCCTTTAAAGTGAGAACACCTGAGCCTCTTAGCCACAGGTCTCATCAATAATGAAGCTACCATATTTCCCCGTGGAAGCCACCCAACCCAGTCAGGGTCAAGGTTGAGGTCTTGCCTCCCCGTTCACCATACGTAGAGCGCTAGATTTAAGGCACTTTAGGTGAGGTATGGCAAAGGCTTAATTTTCGTCTGTCAATTTTTCGTAAGTTGTCGGTTTGGACAGTCAAACAATGATACGATGTCCTTGTCGGATCCCGTTGAGATGTCTAGAGCCCAGATACGGTTCAAGAGAGTGCCGATACTTTAAAGGAGAATCTGGTCTCCTTTTTGAATACCAGAATGCCCGTGTGAATGTTGTGGACATTGGTATGAGGACAGATGCGAACTAGCTCATCAAAGTAAATAGTGAGGTTGAATTTAAGGACACCCCTGTCCAAACAATTCGGCTGGGATGAGTCTTGGCGCCGTGACATCACTGAGCCTCGAAGCCAATGCTGGCTCTAGGTAAACTCTAACCTTGACACAAGCGCCAGCGACGACGACGACTGCTCCGCACACAGGAGCCGGGGAGCTCGTTTGGCGCTCTACCGTTACATCCAGCATCGAATATGCGATGTCTTCACCAACAAGGGCTGTTCCTGCCCAGCTAGGCTTCTTGGCCATCTACAACCCTTCTCTTGGGACGACAGACGAAACGATTGAGGACCAGATAGTCTATTATTCGACGCCTGGTTTGCAGGAGAGGAGCCCGAAGAAAGGGAAGAAAGGTGTCCTGGACGATGCCGCTCGAGAGGAAAATAATGAGCAGTTGAGGCAGATTGGACTTGCCCAGGGGATGGTCGAATTCGGCAGAAGCTTCTCAGATGGCAGAGCTGTGGATACTGTTGAGACTGAAAAGTCGCGCATCATTCTGCATGAGTTGGAGGCGGGGTGGTGGCTCTTAGCTGTCAGGAATACCGTCTTTCGAAACTTCAGACTTTGCTAATACTATACATTTCAGTCAATCAACCTAACGGCTCTACCCGTGGCTGCAAAGACCAGTACATCCAGAAAAGGCAAAGGCTCCGATCAACAAGAGACAATCGAATACTCTTCGCGCGAGGTGAAGCCGGCAATACTACTCTTGGGCGACTTACTGCGAGCACATTCAACATTCCTTCTGCACCATGCCTCTTCCATGAGTGCACTGTTTGTCCGTACTAGAAGGTCCAAGTTCGTAGGCATACTGGGTCGTTACTGGGATACGTTTCTTACCACATGGAATGTGCTCATGCATGGGAACCCGGCAAATAACCTGTACAACGGCATCAAGATCGCTGCTTGTGGGGAGCTCGGTGTGGGCGTTGGAGAGGAAGAGCGGGGTAGTGGCGAACGGGAGGTTCTTGAAGGCTTTGTTGGCCGGATAGACGGTCTTGTGGATGTTATTGTTTCCAAATTTGGGGAAGCAGATCCACCAGAAAATGAGAATGAAAACACACCACGTCGAAAGAGTCCCGAAAAGCAAGAGCCTGTAGAACCTTGGCTTGGCTCAGGAAACGAGCCAGGATCGGAAGATGGCGCGATATTTCTTGGAACGGGTGCTTTATCGCGAAAGTCGTTGCGAGATGTTTCACATTGGATGGAAGACCTCTACAGATGGGGTCCATACGCATACGGAGTGATCGATAACCCAAGCTCCAATCGACGAGTAAAGAAATTTCGTCGAAAATCTAAAGAACGACAGCCATCTCCTGATATGAAGAAGTCACGGCAGGTTTATGGATTGAGTATCCGTGACAAGACTGGCAACGAGAACTCTAGTCGCCAGAACTCAATGACCTCTGTTCCTCCAATGCCAGTGAATGAGAATGAGGAAATGCCCGGTAGTCCAAGTTCTATCAAACGTCGTCCTACCTTTAAACGAGGAACATCAAGCATGACTGGCTCCGAGAGTGATTCCAACGCAAAGGGTAGTAGATTTGTCCAGTTTCTGAAGCTTGGTTACGGGAGCCACTGGTCACTTGGCTCATCATCGCACACGGAAGATGGCCCTGGGTCTCGAATTGCAGAAGTGGAGGAGGGGACGTCGAGATTGACGGAAAATCAAGCCAAGAGCGATTCGCCGAAGGCTAGTAGGACAATTGAGTCATCTCCCTATGCAACCAGAGACTCTACGGGGCATTTTCTGATAGGACTTCTGGGAGACATTGAGAATGATGACGACGAAGCACTCGATCTCGATCCGGAAGAATCGCAGGACCAAGCTCAAGACGACTCCAACCCGAGATTACTTTTGAGAACAGTGACCGTCGAATTGGAACGCGAAGAAGATGCCCGTAAAGAGACAGATATCAGCATCGATCTCGGTGGCAGTAGCAAAGGCTCATCGACCAAGGTCGCTGGCTCAGAACGCACTGGAACCTCAAACACCTCGTTTGAGAGTCAAGACCGGAATAAGACTAAGAAACTTCGGACGGTAGTCTACGTTAAGAAGCCGTTCATATTTGTGCTTCTCTTTGAATTGCGAACAGATGCTTTGGCATTTTCGGGTCTTTATCGGTCTTTACATCACCAGGTCAGCCCGCTTGTGAAGCCACTATTACAGTCAACAGCATATCGAGCAGCGAAACCAGAGCTTAGCACTTCTGATGAATCTGCTACGCCAATATATGATCTTGTCTGGGATCCCAAGCTTCTGACAACCAACTCAACTGTCCCGAACATACCAGACCCTCTGCAGACGCCACAAGAAACGGGTTCTTCAACGTGGTCACGAATAGAAGCATTGAACACACACATGCAGATTATAAATACGTATGTTGCGTCAAGCACAGAGAGGTCAGCGTTGGAACGTACGTGCAAGACCAGCCGAGGCTGGTGGGTTGTTTGGACAAGAATTCCAGATCCTGAGCCAGCTGAAACACCCGTAAACTCGGGCGAATCGGCCGTTCCCACTCCCGTTCAGACTCCCACACCGACACCTGTCAAAGAACAAAGGGGAGGAAGCCAGAAAACCCCAGATTTGCGAGCGAAATCTCAGCAAACAAGCACATTCGAAGCAAGCATGACTTCAGGTCCTGCTCATCCCTTTCTGGAGACCACGAAGGTCAAATCTGCACCGAAAGACAAGGAGATATTCCTTATACGACGGGCAAGCGATCATGTAGCTGCTAAGATGACAGGGAGATTCGTGAGCGGATCATCAGTAGCAGCATCTGAGTCCAGTTGGACATCAGGTCCTGGTCGTCTAGCACAGGGCATTGGCGTTGACACGAAGCGGTACATTGAGGGCCTACTGAATCTGAATAGATAGAGCATAGAATTCGATGGCGTTTCAGACGTTGCGCCTTTGTATCGAAGCCCAGTAATAGATCGGCGAGTGAAGTCAAAAAAGTGATCACCTCACAGGCTTGAGCTCGCCTCCACCCATTCCTACCCCCTTTCTTCGCTCCATAGACTAAGCGAACGTAAATATGGCAAGGAAGATCGAGCGTCTAGCGGCTACTACCGAAGAGCGAGCACTTAGTAAGTGTATTAGCCGCCGATTGGGTAAAGCTATCCTTACCCAGACTACCCAGGTACCTATGACGTTACTGTTTTTAACGTCTCGCTTGTTGACACCCCTAGATAGAAGTCTTTCGCCCTCCAGGACCTTTACCTCCGGAAGAAGGGATTTAAGGTGGACAATATCACAGTCCTCTCATATCCAAAAGCTGAATGTAAAATTACTTTTCGACATTCAAAAGTCAGAAATACATCCACAATGGCTAAGACGGAAAATCTGAGAGCGGACCGTCTCTTCGACGTGAAGGGGCACGTTTGTGTTGTCACCGGCGGTGGAACTGGCATTGGTTTGATGTAAGCTTCCTCTTGTCTCTTCTCGAAGACATATTCACATTCAATAGGGCCACACAAGCACTAGCCGCCAATGGAGCAAAAGTCTACATTACAGGTAGACGAATGGAGGCGCTCGAGAATGCTGCCAAATCACATGAGCCATCATTGGGCGGCGAAATCATCCCGTAAGCACTCTCAGCCTCAGGAAACAATCATTTATTTACTTGAAATAGTGTTGGGCCATGTGACGTAACAAAGAAAGAAGATCTGGAGAATCTCGTTGCAGAGATCTCAAAGAAAGAGAAGTACATCAACGTGCTTGTTTGCAATGCAGGTATCTCAGGACCAAAGGCCGAGCCGGAAAGTGAGAATGCTACGGAGCTGAAGGAAGCGCTGTTTAAAGGGGAGAGTTTTCAGGAATGGTCAGACACGTACAACACTAACGTGTCTGCTGTTTATGTGAGTCTTGTCTTTCGGAACTTTCCCCATGCTAAGAGATACGAGGATGTGGGAGTACCTATACTGACTTCTGTAGTTCACAACTGTCGCCTTCCTTCCTCTGCTACAAGCAGGTCGCGAATCATTTGGCCATCTCTCAGCCTCCGTGATCGTCATCTCCTCCATGTCTGGCATAATGCGTCACGCACAAGGTCACTTTTCCTACAACACCGCGAAAGGAGCTACCGTTCACCTCTCCAAACTCATGTCCTACGAGTTCAAGAAAGCGGGTATCAGAGTCAATAGTATCGCACCTGGGTATTTTCCTAGTGAAATGACGACGAAAGAGAGTGACGAGGATCAGAAGAGTGGTATTCCCGACGAGAAGATGAAGGAGAAGGGTCATGTGCCTGCGCAGAGAGCTGGAAGTGATGAGGAGATGGCGCAGGGGATTATCTTTCTGGCGAAGAACAAGTATGTCAATGGTGAGATTATTGCTATTGATGGGGGTGTCTTGCTTGAGGTTCCTGGACGATAGGCGATTTCACATAAGGGGCATCAGCGATCATAGATATGGGGGATAGTTTTGGGGCAGCGTTGAGATGCCATAAACGTTCGACACCAAGGAATAAAAATTAAATCTTTGAGTAGAGCTCTGAAGCTACCTTGTAAGGAGATGACGCCGGATCCGATCCTTATCCAACTCCCTTGCTTCGCTGATCAGTGAACGTAAGAACCCGGTATGACTCCTGATTCTTGCCCATTATTCGACGTCGTCTCCTGCAACTCTCTTGCCAGCTCTTGATCCAAGTGCATTGCTTCTGCTCTCAGTCTATCCACCTCTCTTCTGTACTTTTCTGCTTCCTCTTCCAGCTTCGTTGCTTGGTCTCTCAACTTCGACTTCTCTTTCTCGCTTACCGTTCTTCCAGTAGCAGAAGTTCGTAGGTCAATTGCCTTTGCTTCCTTTAGTTCAGCAGATTTTTCCATCTGAAGAGCTTGATCGTGAAGTCTCTCTGCACCAACAGGAACTGGCGTAGGGGACGAGGCGACTCCGTCCGCATAAGATGAATTGTGAGTAAATGGCCACCCGCTGTGAATTGCAGCCAAGCCAGGTGGACCGTTGCCTCTGCCGAACGGTAGGCCGGTCATGAAAGGCGCAGAAGCAGATCTTCCAAACGGGAATCCCGGGTGTTCCGGGTGTACTGGTGGATTGCCTGGCATATGAGGAGTTGCCGGCGTGAAAGAATTTGCTGCTGATGGAAAGAAAGCACCTGGTATGTTGGCTCGAGACATCCACGGCGGCCCAGTTGGTGCTCCTCTCGGTCCACACTTCTTGACCTCCTTCTTGGCTTGCCGTTCCTCTCTTTTCAATGCCCGGCGCTCCCTTCTTTGCGCTTTTCTCTGTGCCTTCCTTTCACGCCTCGCTTCTCTTCGATCCCTCCTTTGTGCTTTCTTTGCGTCCTTAAAAATCTTCGTCAAATCCCTCACTTCCTTTCGTAGAGCTTGAAGATCTTGTCCTTTCTGCTGAGCCACGTTATCTTTGGCATGGATGATGTCCTCTCGCATGTCTCTAACTGATGCTTTTGTGATTGGCTCATCAGGGTGGTTCAGCCATTCCATTAAGGATTGCTTCACGACCGGAAGCTGCCCATCCCTCAGATCCTCGTACTCCGGCAGGGATCCAACAGACGAGTCCGTGTCTGATGAACTCGAGCTTGATGAGCTGGAATGACTCGACGCAGAGGGAGAGCGTTCTCTTCTTCTGCGGTGGCGACCATGCGAGTGTGAGCGACCACGATGACCTCTGTGACGTACTCGACCCCTCTCCGCGTCGTGAGACTCTCTTCGTGCCCATGATCGTCCTCCCAAGGTCACACCATTAGCATCCGCGTTGAACCCTCGGCTTCCACCAAGTCGAAAGCCATTCGAGTCGGCAATCAGCATATTTCCAAGCCGAAAGCCATTATTATCAGCCTGCCTGAAATTAGTCACGAAGTCTTAGAATGCTGATTAGAACTTACCCTCAGCCCGTTTCTGCCAATACGGAAGCCGTCATTGTCTAAAATTACATTAGTACTTATGGGCAAGCCAGGCAAAGGTCAGAAATGAAGCAGATGAGAAAAATAAATTAAAGGAGAGCCTCAAGGAGATTGATCGATCTAAAGAAACAGATTCTTAGGCATACGAACCTGCAACAATAGGCCCCATTTTAAAGCCTTGTGGACCAGCCTGCATAAATCCACTGAAGAAACCCTTGCGAGCGTTTGCGTTGCTACTTGGGCCAGGTTCACCATTCAACTCATGTTCCCAAGGTATCCAGGAACCAGGCATTGGTGTAGCCTCTCCCTCCGCAGTGTTTTCGATGTCTGCAACATCGTTCGATATTTGTACGCCCCTGGGCTTGAAGAAGCCTTCGTTCCATTCTGATATTGTAGCTTCCAGCCTACGAGCTTTGCCCGCGCTTTGTAAAGTTTGCGGTTGTCGTAATGGATCCAGCTGAGCATCCACCTCACGAAGATCCGTCATTGACCGACTCTCTTTCCCCAGAGTCAACCTGTGCATTCGCTCATCCACTAGTTCCGCTTTGAGCTTCCGGTCTGCAACACCATTATTGACTCCAGCGGCGTGGTCTGGAAGGAGATAATTGACAAAGGTCAGCCAGTCAAGTTCACGCACATCCTTTTCTCCTAGCTCTTGTGGATATGGGATGTCTTTCGGTGCTGTTTCTTCAGTGACGGATATCTTTATAATTTCGAGCGGCGCGTTGGAGCTGTTCCTGCGTGCAGGACGAGATTCGAAGAAGGCTGTTGCAGAGGAAGAGGAGGCATGGTCGTGCTCGTCTCCAAACACCTGATTCTGATGTACGGAGCCTGCGGGCGAGTATAGTGGGGTGTAAATGGTCTCGTCGACTGACGATGTTGTGGAAGGGAGAGGTCGAGGTGCTACAGATACATTATCTGGATCTGTTTCGGAATAAGGCGGGGGAGGGGCATCCATTTCAGGGTTCAAGGAGGCAGAAACACAATCAGTATAGGGCAAAATATTGTAGTAGCAGGATTGTACGTGTTTTCAATGATATGTGGGACATTTAGAGCTCTGGATTTGATCAATAATGAAATGAGCTCCAAGATACGCGCGATGGACTGATTGGGATGTGGTCAGGATGATATTCCTTCCAGCACATCGAGGCTCAGCCAACTTTAAGCTTCTTGCTCGCTTGCAAGCTGCGACGCTATCCTATGACTGCTGCTCCTCGCTGCAATTCGTTCGAAAGCGCCGACTACGCGTCCCCACTGCCGTTCGTGCCAATGGAGGCTGGGGTTCAACCTGTGGCAGATGAGATTACGTAGGGCAGCCTCAAGGCAACGAACTCGGCCAAACAATAAACATATCGTGACTGGCTCTCGTTGAAATATATCTGTCAAAATCGACGGCTGTTCCGATAAAACTGCATCGGTAGAGATGTTCGAGACACATAAGTGCTTTTGTGGACTTCCCAGGAGTTGGGAATAAGCCACAGCCTGGAGCTACTCTATTATTTATCGAAGCAAAGTCGGCTCTTTCTAGCTTCCGGTTCGGAATGAGGAACTATCTCTTTCATAAGCCCGAGTTCTCGGTTTGTTTACCTCGGTTCCATCTGATCCATAACATTTATGTAGAAAGAGAGTCTACTGCAACACCGAAAAAATCACACGAGCAAAAGATTTTGAAGCTAGCCATCCGAATTTGGTAATGCTTGCAATCATTTTGGTGCTACAAGACACTGCTTCCGACCCAGATCAGAATTTTAGGGAACTGACTTTAGCTCAGCAACATCCGAAGATGTATCCTCTGGATTTTGAGCAAATTTTAGGCCCCCTTCACAAGCCAGAACGAGTAGCATAGAACTGGACATGCCCTCCGTTGAAGGGAGTCCAACGAATCATGTCTGCTATCAGCGTCTCTCAAGCACAAGAAGCTCGTTTCTCTGACTAGCGACACCAGGATGTCGATGATGTATACAAGTATTGTCCGAAGACAAAGTGCTTGGCTCTCAAAACTGAAGCTCTGGCTTGTGGAAATTGATGTCTTCGGTCTTGTAGTGGTCGGCAACGATTCTGTAGAGATACGATGGAGCATGTGCGCCTCTGCATATCGGTATGAGCAAAGAAAGGTATCTTGTAGGAAGAGACTTACAGATTAGTGATATACAGATCTACAAGATCAGGGGGCACATAGTCGTAGACAGGGTTATCCACCTCCAGCTTGTCCACCAATGGTCCATCATCGTAGTCTACAATGCATCCAGGATCCCCATATTCGATAAGAGATTCGAACTCGAACGGGTACTCAGGACTGAGTTTGTAGACACCGCTGACGACAATCACTGGTGTACTATGCGCTCTCGCTGCCTTTGCAATAATTCGAGCGCCTGCTGCCGCTATCAAACCCCCGTTTGCTATGACTGCATGGGTAGCCAGGATGACTTTGCTGACCTTTTTCATGAACGCAAAAATGGCGGCGTCGGTAATCAGGATGACTGTGATGCCAGCTTCAGACAAAGGTTTCAGAAATTTCTCTGTGCTCACGTCGCCTCCAGTCTCACCAGATTGGTTGGTCTCCCTGGTTACCGATGCGTGAGTGGCTTCGTGGTCATTGGGGTACGATTCTGCAACGATAACCGTGAATTTCCTCTTTTCGGCGGCCTTGAGCAGGAACTTCTGAACACTGAGTGATGAGGAATGCGTAAGAATGATTTCGTTGGAGTGAATATGCTCCTGGGCATATGCGGCAATCTGATCATCAACTTGATCAAGCTCATCAATAATCTCATCGATACCGCCCATAACCTCCGCCTTCAAGTCTTTCGTTGTAGTAGCTATCCTCTGTGATAGGGAGGACGCATTGAACGTAGTTTTCCCATGTGGAGAGTTTGTTCCTGGAGGAGTCGCGTTTGGTGAGGGCGTTGCAGAGAGCAAGTTGAACATGGATTGTTGTACTGGAACTCCATTGAGCACGGCGTATGATTGATGAGAAGTGAGCATAGGAGGTCTGGAGGTCATTGCAGAAGTTTTTCCAAAGACATCATCACCATTTGTTTCCGGCGCTCCGGACTCGCTGCTCGACTCGAATCGTAGTGGGCTGAATGCCGGTGGTGCGTCTATCCTAGGTGATCCAGAGTAACTCTGTTTCCGGCTTGGAGAGCCAACGTTCGATGCTGAGTCACTTCCATCTTCAGCTCTATCCTCCTTTGCCTCATCTCTTATCATTCCCAGAACTCGTCTCACGATATTTCCCACGACCATTTCTCTCGGTTGTGCTGCAATGAGGCGCTGGCCAACTTCTTGTATTCTTTCTAGCAGCTTCCCTATGTCCGTCCATTTGAACTTCGCAACCACGCGGCGGAGGAGATGGGCTGTAGCTATAGCGCACGGTCTAGAGTTCTGGATCTGTCTTCGTTTGAGAAGCCTGTATATACATCAGCTAGACCAGGCGCAAAGACTCGCTGAGAAGGCCGTACGAGATCAGATTTTCGATAGAAGACTCCAATGGAGCAGCCTTCAGTGACTTCAAGAAGACGCTCAGATTCGGCGCATATCCAGTCTGTGGCGACGGCATGCTGAAATAATTTGTTGGCCTTGAAGCCGCGGACTGAGTGTTTGCAGCGGCGCAAATGCTGATGTGCTGGAGGGGTATTTCTTAGTACAATTTTGGCTTTCTTGCAGGCTCTTGCAATGGGTTCGAATGGAGACTAACGGTAATTTGGAGGCTGTAGTAAAACGCAGGATATTTCGCAGATATTTCGCAGGGTGGTGTAAAATTGTTGGACGTTGGAAAGTCGTGGGGGTTGAAGTTGAAGAGAGTTGCTCATGTAAACTTATTTTTGACGGATGACTCCCGTTGACCTTGAAGTCGCGAACGCTCGGCCGCTCTCAATCCACATCATCCCGCGCAACATACGCCGCGCAATACGTGAAGCTCCAATTTGGTAAAGATCCAGCTACACTTGCCTGTCAAAGCTCATACATATATCACTTCAGCGTGCCTTCTTAGTCTGAAGTAACGATTGACAGAGGGCATCGTTGTTTTCGCCGCTACCCCGTTCCCAAACTAAGCTCCGAGGCTCAGCTGCTCACCCTCGCAAGTCGTGCTGTAAGTGAGCGACAACGGGTAACGCTCAACCAAGCATACGAAACAGCGCGCTGAGACTGGTATCTATCCTGTGTGGAACTGCAGATACGCAGATTGCTACGTCCTTCACTTGCCTTTGAGGCCCTCACCGAAGCCCCGCCCTGTCGATAGAAGCTCCATCCTCCTCCTTCATGGCTCGGAAAGAACGATGAACTCTCTGAATATCCTCTCGGCACGAGTGTCTCCGCCGCAGACCCCATCGCCATCTAGAAGCAACTCTTTTGGAAACATTTTCTCTTCTGCGACAGAGACAGAGTCGAGGAGGAATTCGCGAGAGGACATATTGGACGAGAAGGCAGAATACCCAAGCGATAACCCCGAGCTGGATCAGGAAGATGACAGAACTGTCCATGAAGAGACGCCTCTTCTAGACAAGGAAGCCAGCGAGACAAAAGATCCAGAGAGCACAGGGTGGCGCATAATTCCGCAACGAATATCTTTCGCTTTTATCGAATCCATACGCTGGTTCCTATCCACACTAGCTGCTCCTGGTGTTTACCTTTTTGCATGCCTATGTGATGAGCAGGGAAACTTTGCTCCCTTCTCTCAGATGAGGAAACTAGGTACACGACGTGCATCTACTGCGCAAGCACTCGACATCAATTCATCTGAGGATACGCAGCACGGAGAGCAAAGCCGTGGCAAGAGTCCTTCTGGAAAGCGAGGGTCGATCAAGGGCAAAAAGGGCTTTTCTTCATATTCGTCGTCATCGGGACTGTCTTCTGAGTCGGAGTCAGACCGTGACCGGTCTATGAGTGAAGCAGAGCATTCAACAGCGTCTGGGACAGCGCGCCACACCCGATCGAAGTCGCTTCAAGCTTCCGACGAGATCGCTCCAGCGAGACGTTCTATAAGGATCAAACTTCATAATGAAGATAGTGTGCGGCAGAGGAAGCACCGGAAATCTCAGTCTACGAGTACGCAGAGCAATGGATCGGGTGCAATTGCTGCTAGCGAGATCTCACCAGCAACTCTCAAGTCTCCTACATCCCCAGCCTCATCTCTTTCAATGACAAAGTATCCTCGTGCTCCTGCACCCCCAAGGCCTCTCATTCCGCGCCGTCAGCCTTCCTACACCACTGATGCGCCAAGTGGAAAACTTGCTCAAAAGACATTGATACTTGACCTCGACGAAACTTTGATTCATAGCATGGCTAAGGGCGGAAGGATGAGCACTGGTCATATGGTCGAAGTGAAGCTGAACACTGTGGTTGGGGCTGGTGGAAATGCTGTTCCTGGCCCTCAACACCCCATTCTCTACTATGTTCACAAAAGACCACATTGTGACGACTTTCTGCGACGAGTGAGTAGTCTGAAGCACCTAATGATAGCATGCTAACGAAAGCAGATTTGTAAGTGGTACAACCTCGTTATCTTCACTGCGTCTGTCCAGGAATACGCAGATCCTGTGATAGACTTTTTAGAGACCGAGCGAAAGTTTTTCTCCGGTCGATATTACCGCCAACACTGTACATACCGCCATGGTGCCTTCATCAAGGACCTAAGCTCCGTGGAACCGGATCTCAGCAAGGTCATGATTCTGGATAATAGTCCTTTGAGCTACATGTTTCATCAAGGTAGGCAACGTAGGCCAAGGTTGTCAACATAACTAACTAGACCATCAGATAACGCGATACCCATAGAAGGCTGGATCAGTGATCCTACAGACAATGACTTAATGCACCTCGTGCCATTGCTAGAGGGGCTGCAGTATGTTACTGATGTGCGAGCTTTCTTGGCTTTGAGGGGCGGCGAAGATGGGAAGCACATAGCTTAATAAACTCTTGAATTGTATTAATTGTGGCTTTGTTTCTTTATCAAATGCACTACTCTTGAAGATCAATAACAATTAGTTCCATTGCAATATGTTCCAAATGTAACTTACCGTGAAAGCCTCGTTCCTAATCTTTTCCTCATTGCAGGTCGAGTGCATAGAGAGGTACGAATATACTTGCCAGCCAAATGGTTCAACATGGTACAAGAGTAATAGTATGAGTGTAGGGAGAACATCAGAAAGCACTACCCTAACAAATACATATCGAAGCAGATGTCTTCACCAGATTCTACAGAATCACCTTCGGTATCCTGATCTGAGGCAGCTTGAGCTGGAAGACAAATAAACAAGGCTTAACGAGCGCCAAGGAAACTAGACCCCGCCTGCCCGCCATCGGTTCAAATTCCGGCGGGAGTCATCTCGTCGTGCCCCACCAAGAAGCTAGTCGCGACAAATTCATGAGAGCTCGAGTTCACCACCACATCGAACAATGATGCTTTTATGACCCAATCTTTAAACTGCACGCAGATACAACTTCGTGTTTGACGCACGATAGCAGATAGCCACCAATATGCAGCTCACTTCGACTGGCGGAGAGTCTATCAAGGCTCAAGTTGTCGACAATGTGCCCAAAAGTAAGAATTTGCTGCTGTCTATCGCTGTAAGAGTAGGGGACTGACAGTGGACAGAGTTTGCCTCTCTCAAGTTCGGTATTCAGTGAGTATCCTTTGGGTTGTCTCTAGCCTCATTACTGACTGGTTGGTAGGTCGAACACCCAAATTGTCAACCAGGGAGTCCTCGAAGTTTCGGATCGCATTCTGTATAATATGGAACAGGGTCGAAAGCCTATGGAAAACGGACCGTTGGACACAAGACTAGTGAGGATCACAGGCGATGGCTCAGATGGCATGGGTGGCTGATATTGAGTCTACACAGGGAACTTCTAGCAAGACCGGAATTTGCGACACATGCGGCGAAGGGCTTCAAAATTGCAATGGCCATTTTGGTCATGTTCGACTGGCTCTACCCGCATTTCATATTGGCTATCTCAAATTGACTCAGATGTTTCTACAGAACATTTGTAAAGTATGCAATACTTTCTACTCAGGAAGGGATATGGGCTAATCTTGTCGCAAGGATTGTGCCAGAGTGCTACTCACGGAGTCCGAACGACGTGCTTTTCTGAAGCAGCTACGAGTACCAGGCATCGATAATCTCAAGAGGACACAGATTTGCAAGAAGATTAACGAGCAATGTCGAAAAGTTAGAATATGCCCGTACTGCGATGCTGTCAATGGCCAGATTCGAAAGCTTGCGCCTCTTAGATTGGCCCACGATCGGTACCAGGCATTCAACAAGTCAACAGCTGCGAAGAAAGTGCCTCCCCCGTCCATGCTCGTATATCACAAGTCGTTCGAGGAGGCGAAGAAGAACAATGCGGAGCTTGACAAGCACTTAAAGAAGGCGATGGATGACCTTAATCCGCTGAGAGTCTTGAATCTGTTCAAGATGATCACACCAAGTGACTGCGAACTTCTAGGACTTAATCCTGCAGAGGGCAGGCCTGAGATGTTCATCTGGCAGTTCGTCCCGGCCCCACCGATCTGTATTCGTCCATCTGTTGCGCAGGAAAATGCAAGTAACGAAGATGATCTCACAACAAAACTTGCGGAAATTGTCCATGTCAGCTCTATGATTCGTGCTGCTTTGCAAAGAGGTCAGCCGATTCAGACGATCGTAGAGCAATGGGATTTCCTCCAAACACAGATCGCCCTATATGTCAATAGCGACGTTCCCGGTCTCCAAGATAAAGGCAACGGAAAGGCTATTCGAGGATTCTGTCAACGCTTAAAAGGCAAACAAGGTCGATTCCGAGGAAATCTGTCAGGAAAACGTGTCGATTTCTCGGCTCGAACAGTCATCTCTCCAGATCCGAATTTATCTATCGAGCAGGTTGCTGTTCCTATACTGGTGGCTAAGAACATGACATATCCCGAGCGAGTACAGCGTCAAAACATTGAGAAGCTTCGACAGTGTGTTCTCAATGGCCCCGAGATTCATCCAGGTGCCAATCAGATCGTCAAGAAAGATTCCGACCACAAAATCTCTCTTAAGTTTGCCCGTCGACCGGACGCGGCCAAGAATCTGAGAATTGGTGACGTTGTCGAGAGACATCTCGAAGACGGAGATATCGTGCTTTTCAACCGGCAACCTTCTCTTCACAAGCTCAGTATCATGAGTCATTACGTCAAAGTCAGACCTTGGAGAACTTTCCGACTTAACGAGTGTGTGTGTAATCCCTACAACGCTGATTTCGATGGAGATGAGATGAACTTGCATGTCCCTCAAACCGAGGAGGCGAGAACAGAGGCGATCAACCTCATGGGAGTGAAGAACAACCTGTCTACGCCAAAGAACGGAGAGCCGATCATTTCAGCTACTCAAGATTTTATCACCGCCGCGTACCTATTGAGCAGCAAGGAAAATTTCTTTGACCGGAAAACCTTCACAACGCTGTGCATGTACATGGTCAATGGCAACACCCACTTGGATCTACCGCCACCCGCAATCATCAAACCCGAGGCATTGTGGACCGGGAAACAGGTTTTCAGTGTTCTCATGCGCCCAAACAGTAAATCTCCGGTGAAAGTCAACCTGGATGCAAAATGTCGAGATTATAAGGCGGTGCCAGGTCAGTGCCCGGATATGGATATTAATGATGGTTGGCTCGTGGTCCGCAACTCTGAAGTTATGTGCGGCCGAATGGACAAGACCACCGTTGGATCCGGAAAGAAAGATTCCATTTTTTACATCATTCTTCGAGATTTTGGCCCTGATGAAGCTGTCATAGCTATGGACAGACTTGCTAAAGTATCAGCTCGCTACCTCACAAACATGGGTTTCTCGATCGGTATCAGTGATGTCTACCCATCGCAAAAGCTCACTGAGCATAAGGCATCACTTGTAGCCGATGCGTACGAGGCATCCGAAGTTCTCATCAATCAGTTCAAGAATGGTACCCTTGAGAAGGCCACAGGTTGCGATTTGGAAGAAAGTTTGGAGAACAAAATCTCAGGTGTTCTGAGCAAAGTCAGACAAGACGCTGGAGAGTACTGCATCAACACACTCAGCAAATGGAATGCCCCTCTTATCATGGCAAAATCTGGATCTAAGGGATCGAACATTAACGTCGCACAAATGGTAGCAGTCGTCGGACAACAGATTATCGGAGGTCAACGTGTTGCAGATGGATTCCAAGACAGAACTTTACCTCATTTCCCCAAGAACGCACGCCAGCCTCCATCCAAAGGTTTCGTCCGAAACAGCTTCTTCACAGGCCTCACACCCACAGAATTCTTGTTTCACGCCATTTCTGGTCGTGAAGGTTTGGTCGATACAGCTGTCAAAACTGCCGAGACTGGATATATGTCAAGAAGATTGATGAAGTCTCTTGAAGACTTGTCGACTCAGTACGATGACACAGTCCGAAACTCCTCGGGAATCGTCGTTCAGTTCCAGTTCGGAGCAGACAAGCTAGATCCTGTTGACATGGAGGGTACCGCTGTGCCAGTTCATTTTGTCCGTACGTGGACTCATGCCGAAGCAATGACCTGGGACAACAATGAGCCAGGACTCTTGCCATATCAGATTACAGCCGAGTGTAATAAGCTCTTGGCCCCTCAGCGAGATCGGTACAAGAGAAAAGACGTCTTTGGCAAGCCTCTGAAATATGACGATGCGACAGATTATGGTGTTGACGAATTCGAAAGTGCCCGTGGTTTCCTCGTCACAATTACAGAGTTTGTTGGTAGTCTCGCTCATCGTCTCGCGAAAGCACGCCAGTTGGCAGGCCTTCACGAGTTTGAAGATCCTCCGGTCGCTGGCGATGTCCACATGACCGAAGCTGGAGAGCAGGAGAGGTTAGATCAAATGGATCGTGTGCACAAGGTTTCGCTCCGCACACTGAGAATGTTCATTTCACTATGTTTGGACAAATATGCCAAGGCACATGTGGAGCCTGGCCACGCTGTGGGTGCTGTTGGAGCACAGTCCATTGGAGAGCCAGGTACTCAGATGACCTTGAAGACATTCCATTTTGCTGGTGTTGCCGGTATGAGTATCACCCAGGGTGTACCCCGTATCAAGGAGATCATCAATGCATCGAAGGTCATCAGTACGCCCGTCATCACCTGCCCTCTGGAGAACAAATACGTCTTAGAAGCTGCGCATGTAGTGAAAAGTCGCATCGAAAAGACCTACATTTCCGACGTCCTCCGATTTGTGGAAGACATGTGGTCGGCCAAACACTCCACAGTCTGCTTGTGTATCAACATGGACGCTCTCAGTGACTTACAACTTGGTCTTACTTTGGCAGATATCGCCAATTCCATTTCCAGCAACAAAAAGATGAAGATTCGCAATCACGACATTTCAATTGCTGGAGACTGCTTGTTCGTCAACGTCACACCAGACAGTGGCGGCAATCTGGGTGCTCGAGGTGCTCCTAAGAAGGGTGCTGTAGACGAGAACTATTCGGATATTCTACTTCGGGTCAACTATCTCAAGCGTGCACTGCCTGCAATTGCTATATCTGGATATGCTGATGCAACTCGAGCCATCATCCAGAAGACAACACACTACCCGCCCGAGGGCGATAAATATGACACACACATGGTACTCGTAGAAGGTTATGGGCTTCGAGCTTGTATGACTACGGAAGGAGTCATCGGCACGCAGACAACTAGCAACGGTGTCATGGAAGTCAAAGACGTCCTCGGCATCGAAGCTGCACGAACCACCATCGCTACTGAAATCGGCTCCGTCATGGGAGACATGGGTATCGACCCTCGACACATGCAACTTCTTGCCGATGTCATGACCTACAAGGGCGAAGTTCTCGGCATCACTCGGTTCGGCCTGTCCAAGATGCGAGACAGCGTCCTGCAATTGGCATCTTTCGAGAAGACACCCGATCACTTGTTCGACGCTGCCGCTGGCATGAAATCAGATCTCATCGAGGGAGTCAGTGAGTGCATCATCATGGGACAGACAATGAGCGTTGGTACGGGTGCCTTCCAAGTCGTGCGAAAGTTAGGTCTGAAGCCCGAGGACTTGAAGAAGAAGCCCACTCTTTTCGAGGATGCATGGGCAGTCGATCAAACTGAACGCCAGAAAATCCGCGCGGCGGAACTGGCTGAGCGGAAGAGAATCGCGGCGGAGAGAAAGGCGAATGGCTTGCCGGTCGAAATGGAGTTTTGATCTTAGACTGGCAATGAATGCTTTGGGACTTTCTAGGTGCATAGCAGGCCGGATGGACGAATGGCGTTAAGGATTTATCTGAGTGTACTGGAAGGCAATGGTTGGGCATCTGCGGCGTTACCATATCCCCCCGGTTGCGGCTAGTTCTTTGGCTGGCTGGTAATTCTAGATCTCGATTTATATCTCGGATCAAAAAGGATACAGTAGATGAGACAAAGAACAATGATACATTGATTGACCAACTCCATCCGTGACTACCTATCAATTTAGTCCTGGGTATCCTGATATCCGTACACACGTTTTCTGGTATCCATAGTTTCGTTTCTGAGAGTCCTCGAACAAGCGCCACTTCTATCCGTACGCAACACAACCTCGCTTATCATTTAAGCCAAAATAAACTCCCCACTGACCCCCTCAAATGCCATGATCTTTCCGCCAACAGCCTTCGAATCCCCATAGTACTTTACCCTATACCTGCCTGGCACCGCCCACTCCTCCGTCTCCCACACAATCTCAACCTCGCTAGTCCCCAACACACCACTCGTACGCTTCCAATTGAAGATCAAAGCCCAATCGCTGTCATCTCTCACTCTTACCCATCGACTGGTCGGAGTATCGAACAGCTCTATGGCGGCATAGGTTTCTTCGAGACGGAGAGAGTTACGAGGATTTGCGCCGACGAATGTGACGGATACGATATCGCCGATACTGTATGCAGGTCGTGTGTCTGTTTTCACGTCCCCGAAGTGCTTGAAGATGGGCGTGCCGTCGAAGACTACGCCTGTGATGAAAGAGAGGGAGCGATTGACGTTGTCTGGCGGTGAAGGGCCTGGGAGTGGACGGGTGGTGGAGGATGAGCTCAGGTAGGGAAGGTATTTGAGCGTGAGGTTGATGTACGCGTTAAGTGTATATGGGCCGTAAAGGGTAGAAGCGCCTTCGTAGCGCTGGATGCCGTATTCTTCGGTCGTCGAAATGTAGTGCGTATAGCTGTTTGCTGGTCCCCCAATGACTACGACTGGGTCGACGGATGGTGAGCCAGAGAGCGCGAGGGAAGAGGCGGAGCTGTGGATGGCTTCTTTCCAGCGGCGTCCGGCCATTGTGGTAGCTTCACCTGGGCTGACTATGATCACGAGTTGCCCGACACGTAGGACTTGGACATCAACGATGTTCGGTGTCCAGAGATATGGAGAGCTTATTTCTCCTACGTCCAATAGAATAGGCTTAGGATAATGACAGCGTTTTTGAGCTTCGGTAGGCTCCTTGATGAAGCCAGATACCACTCTCCATACAGGTGAAGCATTGGGGGCTCCGGGATCATTCTGGGTAAAGTCAAAAGCACCCGGTCCATCTGATGTACCCGCGGCAAAGGAGTATCCCAGAGCTGCTGGACAAGTATGGACGTAGCTCCCATTAGCCAAAGGAAAAGTGAAATTCGTCATGTCCTGGAAAATATGGAATGACTTGACGGAAGAGCCGGTGACAGGCGATCCTTCAGTGTCGAGATTATCGTACAATGCTCTCGCAGGCTCGTATTGCCTCTTGCCAACCTCGTAGCAGGATGCAGCACCATTGTCTTTCACTCGGAAGAAGGGTCCACGAGCATGGCAAAATTGACTCTTGCCGTCGCTGCAAGTGCTGTTTTTGAAGCTGCATTCTGCACCAGTTCCATCTTCACACCAAGCTCCTAGAACATTAGGACTTGTGTCTCCAACATTTGCTTGCGAGAAGCCAGCCACGAAGTCATCTGCGACGTTGTCACTAGCCGAGAAGCTCTTCTCGAACAAATCAGCTGCAACGCCTTTGTTATCTCCGGAAATTAAGGTGTTGTTTCCCAGCATCGAAGTTCCATGCGTAGGAAACCATGTCAAAACACCAGTATTTTTGCCATCAGAGGCTCGCTGAAACTTGAGAAGAGTCAAAGTCTTCTCGACAGATCCATCGTCCTCGGAGCTTTCATTGTACCTGGCCCTCTCCTCTTCTGAATTTGCCAGGTACGCGTAGAGACTTCTGTTAATGTTGGCACCAAACACTTTCGTTGATCCAACGGTCAAGTAGCCAGGCTGTAGGCTCCTGTGAGCTCTTTGAACAGACAGAACAGCACCATCCACGATAGCCCTGTAGCTTTGCTTATCAAATCCCTTACTGGTTATTTGAGGCAATAGGTAGTTCAGCCAAGCTCCAGGTCCAGAATGCGAATGGGTGCCCGTCACAGCAACATTATGTTGTCCGTAAACCGCGAAGTCCGAGTCTAGTTTTGATAGCTCTTCCAGAATACCATATCTCACTGCTGTATCTCCAGATTGTGTATCCAAGACTAGGTAGACGAATCTGTCCTCGGGGTGCTTTATATCTCCAACGATGAAAGCTCGAGAGTAGAGTCGTTGGCGAAGTCCAGATCCGACTTGTTTTGTATCTGCGTAGCCCATCATATTGATCTCAACTACAGGACTATAATGGCATTAGAACTTTAACTCATTCAAGTGTATGAATACCACTACTTACCCAGTAATATCCGCCTTTCCAACACCCAATAGATACTGACTTCCTTTCCCATTATCAAAACTCTCGCCACTTTCATGTTGACCCCAATCCAAGCTCCAAGACCGTCCAGTATCCCTCCAATGTCCACAGAAATGTACGAATATGGTCCATGCCAGCGCCGTAGCCAAGAGGAGGCTCGCTATATTCCTCCACGTCCCCCTCTGCCTTTGCCACCTCGAGCTTTCTCGTTCTTGTTGAATGAGCTCTTGCAATGGCTCGGAAGGGCCGGCCTTCGATTCAAGAAGTGGTTCCATGGTTATGAGAACTACGTTTGGAAATTTGGGCGAAAATTTCCCTCTGAGAGGGTCGTGTGGCGATCAAAACATTCTTGTCTGTTGTCTTGAGCTTGAGATAGCTCGGTGGGATGTGGTTGGTAGCTTGTCCGAGGCAAGGCAAGCTTCACTACAGCCTCGAGCGCAAGGCGACGAACATCTTGAAAGATGCTTATATTGACGTTTCCGCCCCTGAAGTTTTCAATGGTCTCTATTTTGACCATGCTGATCAATGCTATTTACGCCTGATATCATAATCCCACTATTTTACATTCGATTTTTTCTAGTTGTCCTGACATTAAATCGACAATCAACTCTCTCCAAGCCATTCAGCCTTGCGAAAATTCTCCGCCTCCCCACATCAACCTGAACCGCAATTCGATATCGAAATCAACATCTCCATCCAACCCCCTCAAACTTCGACACCACCACCCAATTACACCTTAAATTAGCCGCAAAGATGCCTCTCACAAACGCCATCCACGAATCCCTCCCCTACATCGACACCGAACCCTCAGCCTCCGAACGCGCCGCAGCGCTCTCTCTCATCGCCGCCGAAGCTTCAACCGCCCCCTCAGACTCAACACAGAGCCACGACTCTCTGCCCGCTCTTCCCCCACCAAACTTCTCGCCTCTAATCGAATCCGAACTCGACCGCGTCTCCCAAAAGACACCCATAACAGGCATAACAACCAGCCACTACGAATCGCAGGACGCACCCACCACAACCCCAGGATCCGACACCAGGTCCCCCGAAACCCTCCAGAAATGGCACACGGCCCTCCGCAACGCCTACACCTCTCAATCGTACCTATCAGGGCGGCTGACAAACTTGGCTTTGCTAGAGAAGTACGGGAAGAATGCTTGGTTGGAGGGGAATAGGCAGTTGGAGGATGTGTTGAGGGCGTTGGAGAGGGAGTTGGAGGAGAGGAAGGCGGAGATTGATGGGGTTGTTATTGAGAGGAAGAGGGCGCAGGAGGAGGTTGGTGGGGAGATTAAGGGATTGGAGGAGACGTGGAAGAGGGGCGTGGGGAGAGTGCTGGAGACGGAGGTTGCTGCCGAGGGGGTGAGGAGGGAGATTTTAGAGAGGAGGAGGGAGGGCGCTTTGTGAGGGGGACTGTGAGACTGTGAGACTGTGTCGAGAGCTTCGAGGAGGGAACGGGCGTTCGTAGGGGTTGTATCAAAAACCTGCTGCTTTGCATGGATTGGCGTTCTACGGAGTCTAAACGGCGGCTTTCCAAAATCCGGGCAGCTTGCAATGGAGACGAGTTAGGTCTTATGGGAACGAGCTGTACACAATCAATACTCTACACCAGAGATGATTGTGAGAATGAATTTTGAGTATATTGGTCATTGGAAGAATCATGGCTCTCTGCATCAAAGGTATCCGAGCCACCGAAGCCAGTTGTATCTCGTAACAAAACGAACGTAACCATTCTAACGCCTGCCAATCATAAAAGCCGAATCACGAAAACCCTCGAACTTGCTGTCGTTAACCTTGGTGAAGAGGATCAACCGCTTCAACTCCTTCATCATATGTAGTCCTTCTCATGATACTCTCAACAGGACCCAGCAGCCTCTGGAAACCGTCTTTTCCAAGCGTAGCAACCTTAACTTCTGTCTTGCTGACGACACTGGCAGCTCGTGGGGCGTCGTTCAATAGAGCAAGCTCTCCGAAGTAATCGCCTTTTTTATACGATCTGACCGGGTTCTGTGACCCGCTCTTGAAAGCCTCGGCCTCACCACTTTCAAGCAAGTAGAAAGCTTCGCCAGCGTCACCTTCTTTGATGATTGTTGTACCAGCTGGGAACTTTTGGGTATCCAGTGCATCTGCAATTTTCGACCTCTCATACTTGGTGAGGGTGGAGAGAATAGGAACCTCCTCGAGGAAGCTCTCATACAAGCGACGACGCTGGAAGGTTGAGTCCATCAGAATCCGGCGGAAAGTAATACGGTCAAGAGCCCACAAAGTACATCCGGCTTCAGTTGAGATAATGGTGGCGGCTCTTGGAGATCCGTACATAAGAGCCAGCTCTCCGAAAGATCCGCCTGACTGGATCGTTCCCACCTGCTTGCCGAGACCGTCGGGACCTGGTTGCAAGGCCCCACTAGGGTTGACGTAGACATCAAAAGACCCTTTCTCAACCACATAGAAGAAATCTCCTTGGTCACCTTGTGTAATGACCTATTGCAAATATGTTAGCATCAGACAATTACTTGGCATATGGCAACTGCAATTCGAAGTGGAGAAGGCTTGGCTGGGTTGGGCAGTTATATAGTGAAGTTTACCTTGATATCCTTCGCAGGAATCGGCTTCTCTTGCAAAGCACCAAGCACTTGAGCAGTCTGTTCATCGTCGAGGTGACTGAACAAGAAATTTTGAGAGATAGACTTCTTTAATCGTAACAGCTGATCTTCGGTCTTCTGATGATAAGGCGGCGTCCAGTTGTCGTTTGAAGAGGCTGTAGGGTTGAGCGACTCAGCAGAGACGGAAGTTCGCCGTCCCATGCCGTAGTGTGCTGGAAATCCCTCTGTGCTGGTAGGCTTGAATGATGATGGAGGACCTTCTCCGGCTGCAGCAGCATCACCTCCAAAAGGAGATCCAAATGCTGTGCCTTGGCCAAAACCGAAGCTTGCATTCGTCGGCGATGTGATTGTGTCATTCTCATCCTCCTCCACGACCTTAGAAATGGAGCCAGAGCTCAATTGATCTTTCCCCGCACCCCCACCATCACCACCGAAGGGGTTGACATTTGTGCCGAGACGGCCAGGGAATGTGCTTCCAGACATTTCGCAGTCTTTGTATGTATCTGACAAAAGGAATTGAGTACGCTCAAGATCTAGACGTCGTGCAAAGTAATTGGCGCAGAACTGGACGATGTCGGTAGGGTTTGTTTTGAGGACCTCTTGGTTGAGGATGTCGATCTCTTTGAGGTATGATGATGGTAGGGACATTCGACAGTGTACAATGCTCTATCTCGAAGGGCAATGCCTTTCAAAGATGCCGAGGACGGTGGAGAGCTTCTCCAGCAATATAGGTATGGGCAGAAGCTGAATATCGTGGGCGCGGGAGGTGATTGTTCGATAGTCAGGCTGTTACTAGCTATTGAGGAAAGCGTGAGTTAGCTTAGCCTTAGATAGGGTGAGGATGTTATTATCGAGTATTGACTCACTGCAGGCAGATGTCCAAAGAGGGGTTCACGCCTTCTAGTCACTGATCGAGCAAGAGTGAGTCTGCAACCGGATAGGAGAGGATCAGCATTGCTCTCACATGGTAAGGACACAGATAGGCGAAGAACAACTCACGTAGCTGTAACTGCAAGTATCGGCAAAAAGATGTTTCTGGGGATGGCGGAGAGATGAAATGAAGTTGGCAGCATTCAAGGCAAGTAGGAGCGAGAGATGGTGAGGTTTCGGTTGCCCCAGAAAGCCGCCAGAAAGGGAGGGGCAATGGAGCTGTTAAAGCACTGGCCTGGTACTGTTGGTACGTGCGCGATCTCAATCTAACCCTAATATGATTGGACAGGGAAGCTTCGATGGGAGTTCTCGAAGACTTCTGGAAGTGTTAGTCACAAAGTCCTCGGCAGAGTACAGAAGATTTGGCGATAGGGCAGAAGAGGCGATGTTATTGGCAGCAGCAGTATCACAATCCACCTCGTAAGGTATACACTTCAAAGCTGTGCGTGCAGAAGCTGGATAGACCGGAGAGAAATCAACTGCTCCGGGCCTACTTGATGTCCTAGGAAATAGTTGAAATTGAGAAGCCGATCGGGTCTGCCTGTATCCAGGATCGCCGGGGTATAAAGGGGCTCAAGAGGGTATGAGGAGGAACAATTGACAAGGTGCAGGATGCAAGTGAGTGGTGACTAGAGGGTCTTCATATCATTTTCTAGTCTCCATAGGACTCGAGATCAACTACATTTAGTAGTTTTGGCGCGGAAGGATGAGGAACAAAGGGGATGGTTGAGATGGATCGCATGGTGCGTGCCTGGGCGAGAATGGGAATTGGTATGGGGATACTCTTCATCCGACAAATACATAGAGCTTGACAGTCTGTTTCATTATATGAATATTCCCGAGTCAACTGATTCTCTGGTCTGCAATGTCTCGGACGTGCTAGACACCTTCATATCGCACTGCATATGAGTAAAGTAGTACCACAAACTTGTCACATTGTGCCAATGCCCAACGGTAATAGAGGTTGACATTTCCTGTTAGAATCTTGACGGAACTGCCAGCAGCTCTGCCAGTACTGGTGGATGTTGTCCTCATGCCAGACCAACTCTCCATAATTGCTTCGATAGGCAACATAACCGTTTCGTCCATATGGATTCGAGCAGATAGGAATCATAGGATGCATGGTGTGTTTCAGGGTCGGAGATGAGCATGCTCCTTCGGTGCGCCAGCCAATGTACCAGAGATCAGACAGGACTTTGGTCATGTTGAAGCTGCAAAGGACGGGAAATGTTGAAACGAATCATGAAACGGATAAGCAGTAATTGAAATGTTCCCACGGAATGACGCACTTGCCTTTATTCCTCGTGTCTTGTAGATGATATGATAATGAAGGTCCTGGTATCGAATGGATTACCTAGGTATCCTTGTCTCACACAGCTGAGCTTCTCTTGGTCGTGGTGGGGTAAATGACGCACACAGTGAGCTCAGCTGTGCTCGTGATGCCCAGCGATTTCCAATCGCACCCGAGCGAGAGCTGTTGACTGTGGCGTAAAACGCCTTTGAGAGATGAAGCAACACACTGAAGCACAGTTGACATAACGAAGTATTCCACACAATGAAATACAAAACTCTTCTTAGCTACTGCAGAACGAAAACAAATAATAAAATAAAATAGTTTCAATGTTCTGTGGTAAAAACAGGACTTTGGATTGGCGCTCGTAAGTCGCAAAGCGCAAGGGGTCCAGAAGTCCAGACAGACCTGACAGGGAAGCTCCAGAGCGCAAAAGCTATCATCTTTAGCGGCTCGCCGGTCTTGGTGTGGTGGCTCGTCAAGGCTGCACCATCCATTTCGTGCCATTGCACCACCACCACCACCACCACCATCACCACACTTCTTCCAGACTCCTCAACAACCTCAATTGATCAGACCTCATCTCCCCCTTTCCATCAATTATCGCTGCGTCTCTCCTTCCTCCCACAGTCGCAATCGCAATCACAGTCATTGCCATCCGTACACCTTAACCTACTCTTTGTCCACCCGTCACCGATCACCCCCTCCAGTGTGCTACTTTGCCGCGCTGCGCAAAAGAGATTACCTTCCGATAGCACCTTCCCAACCTCCGAATTACTTCTCAACCACGACACCAGTCAATTATCTACAGAGACAGCTGCT
Organism: Cadophora malorum; assembly: GCA_017365405.1. NCBI lineage: Eukaryota > Fungi > Ascomycota > Leotiomycetes > Helotiales > Ploettnerulaceae > Cadophora > Cadophora malorum. The sequence goes on from JAFJYH010000040.1 coordinate 105,926, forward strand.
CCACACGCTTCGAACAACAAATAAGCCAACAAAACCACCACATCGTTCAGTTCCGCACTCTCGGTCACCCACAAAGCCATATATCATCATGAGAAACTTCAGCTTCGTATTCAAATGGCAAGTCATTTCAACCTCGCTCATCTGCGCCGCGCATCCAACTCCTGCATCATCGCAAGGGCTCTCCTGCGGCTGGTCTTCTGCGAGTCTGCGAATCCCTCCTCCTTCTTGTCGCCTCCATCGTCCATCATGCGCCTTCAATCACCCTCCTAGTTTGCGTTACTGACACTTTCGTTGATAGGGACCATCCCGCCGATGAGGTCTATGTGACCGGCACCTTCGACGATTGGAGCAAATCAGAAAAACTTATAAAGAACGGCGATTCGTTCTCGAAGGATGTGACGCTCAACAGCGGCGCAGAGAAGATCTACTACAAGGTGCGTGGAGAAACACATTCAGTCTGAGTCGGCCAACGTTCGGAATCTAAAGTCACAACCGAAATACGAAGCTTGTGCTTCGAGGCTTTTGCGATTTCGAGGCGCTAATGCCGCCGAGTGGCCGTTAAAGAAGGTTGAAGATCTTCTCGCCAAAGCATGCTGCATTCCTCGATGCAGAAATGGCTTTAATCTGCGGAATGTGCGCTTGACCCTGCAGCAAATACCCTCTTATGACGCGGTATCGCCGAATTGCCCCAATTTACTTTTGAGCGGTGAAGCTGCCAACTCGAAAAGTATCGCTTCCAGGTCAGCTGGCAGGCTGTAGTGCCCTGTTTGACATGCTGGTGCTTGGGCCACGCAACAGGGCATGAGGCCTGTTCCCAACCCCGCCATAAGCTACTGGGTCCCTTAAAACCAACCTTCGTCCCATCTTTCTTCTCTCCGTTCACCTTCGCTCTTCAGAAAACAATCCACTAATAAGCCATTGATTGTATAGTTCGTTGTTGACGGCAATTGGGTTACCGATCACACCGCTCCTCAAGAAAACGACGCCTCAGGAAACCTGAACAACGTCCTTACCACAGACCGAATCATCAAGCACACACCCGAGACAGCTGGGATCATGTCAGGCGTTGCCCCTACCTCCACAACCGCCGATCTGGCAAAGGATGTACCTCTTGAGAGCGAGAAGGCCGCTTCTCTGGAACAGACTGGTTCTTCAGATCTACCAGGCGCTTTTCCTGAGACACCAGCTGCTGTTGAGAAGGGAGATTTCTCTGTCAACCCCCTACCAGCCGCCGATGGGGCTGTCAACCCAATAAAGCTTGCTCCTGGCGAGAAGGTTCCAGACCCAAGCACTTTCACCAACAACACAGTCACTTCTGGTATCCGTGACGACCCCGAGCTCGTTGCCGCAGACAAGTCTAAGACTGAGGCTGAACCAACTTTCAGCGTCAACCCACTCCCAGCTTTTGCTGGTGCAGTCAACCCTGAGCCAGGAAGTGTCAACAAGAACACCATCGAGTCAGGAGTCACTACCGACAAAGAGTCGTACGAGAAGAGTGGTGGAATTGGCAACGCCCCAGTCCTTCCTCCCGTTGTCACCCCTGATGCGACCCGCGCCATGAATGGTACCGGGGTCTTGGATATGCCACCTGCGAAGAGCTTGATTCCAGAATCGAGTCTACCAATGGGCACTTCAGGTGTCGGTACCTTCGATGCTACTCCAACAATTCAATCTGCAGGCCCCACGAGCACCACCGCAGCACTTGCCGCAGACGTTCCTCTCGAGTCGTCGAAGGTTCCGGAGGTTGTCAAAGAGAGTCAAGAGAAGGCAAACGTCGATCCTGAAGCCAGCGCGATCCCAGAGGAAGTCAAGGAGAAGAGCGCAGTTGAGAAGGAGCTTTTGAAGGAGGTTCCAGTGGCCCCATCAACTTCAGAGGGAACTGCCGGAAAGGGAACTGATAAATCCGAGAAGACTGTCTCTGCAGGCGAAGCTGCAGCTGCTGTTGGCGGCGCAGCCGTGGCTGTTGGTGGCGTTGCTGCAGCTTACGCATCTGGTGCCGCAAATACTGCTGCAAGCAAGCTCCCAGAATCTGTGACCAGCAAATTGCCCGCATCCGTTCAGAACTCCATCAGCTCGATGAATGCTCAGTCAGATAGCACACCGAAGGAGACTGCCAAGGATACACCTGCAATCGTCAAGGAGTCAATTGCCGAATCAGGTCAAGCACCAGAGGCTGCAGCAAACGAGGAGGCTGTGTTGGAGAAGAAGGCTGTGGAGAAGGAATTATTGTCTGAGATCAAGCCCGAGACATCAACCGGCGAATCTGCACCAAAGATCACATCAAGTGAGACGAAACCCACCGAGTCGAAAGCCGCTGGTCTCACTGCCCCAGCTGCAGTCTCAGCTCCAGTCGAATCACGTGATGTCTCTCCAGGAACTGTTCCAGGGTCGCACAGCACCGAGTCACAAACTGCTCCAGTCGTTACTAGTGGCGTTACATCTGCTGAAACCGACAAGTCCAGCTATCCTACCCCTTCTACACCCGCCAAGGACACCACCGCAAAGACAGTCTCGACACAAGCAAAGACCGAGGAAGGGCCATCGACCCCTTCGAAGGCCGCCGCCACACCAGCTAGCAGCAATGCCAGCCCTGCCAGTACGGCCGCCGATAAGAAGAAGAAGCGTTCAAGCATCTTCGGCAAGCTCAAGGCCAAGTTCTCCCACAAGGACAAGGAGTAAAGAGGTTCACACGATAGGTCGAGCATGTGGAGGCTGAAAAGCGAACGAACGAAGTAATTATTTTGGATTGTCCGAGTGTACGATATTGGCAGAGTCACTGTTTTCAGCCGGACGGACTTAATGTGGAGGTGGTTGTCCGATGGTTTGAAGAGTGAGAGTCGTGGGGAGGATCTGCGTTGTGCTTCCTTGATACCGAGATAGTTATCTGATTTGCCCATTTTTGCTTGTCTGTATGCTTGAGTTGTGTCCTTGATTCATGTTCGTGTCGTGTTTCTTTTGGGTGACCAGTGGACGGCGGTGTTTCTTACTCGCGCTCCGTTTTTGTGCATGCATCTCCAATACCAATGTTCCTTTTCTTCCTTCGTACATTGCATGCATTCATCATGGAGGACGGGGAGAGGGGAGTGGGTTCGTTTGGCTCATTTTGTGACAGTGTTTGGAAAGCAAGAAATGCAGATTCAGATACAAGAGAACGGAGAGACTAGGCATGAGAGAGAAGTGTAGATAGTAACTAGTTTTGACGAATATTCATTGGGTGGCAAAGCTTGATTCTGTTGTTATTGCTCGCTTGCTATTCGCTAAATGCATTGTCAAGGTTCATCGTCTGTTTACTTCAATTTTTAAAGTAAAGTATCGTTTGATTTGCTTAACCCACGCTCGATATACCCTCGTTGAGGCAATTGATCATCTATGTGACCCAAACAGTGAACGATTTACTATTCAAAATGGCTCTTCGTGCGACTGAAATGAGCGAGATATTTCTAACCTTCCCAAACGCGGATCTTGTAAGGTAGGTATACTCAGAGTACACCCACCTGAATTTCGAGGACCCCTTTGGTTCTTTGTTGTTATATCGGCTTGAGTACATTGACTGTGGTCGACATCTGACGACATCAATACATCCCGTACTATCTGCATCAGCATACTTCCATTCCTTCAGTTTCCCTGTAGAAAGCTCACCAAGCTTGCAGACAATGCGTAACGAGCGGCGAAGCCGCGAGTAGTCTCCTTATAAGCTTGGGATTTGAATTATGCTGGCGACTACTTCGCTGGCCCTTTGTCCTTCATTTCACATGCTATATCTACTCGATGGAAGTGGTAGAGCATGGTAACCTGGCTAGTGAAGTGACATTGCTTAGCAAGGATTAGGCAAGGCGACATGTACGAGAAAGTGATATATGAAGAGCTATCTATATTATGGCTTACTGAAACATTATGGACGGAAATTTTCCTGGGAAAGAATTCTATACCAGTCGCAGAGGGCGATGATCTCAGTAAGCTCAAGGAAACTTGGATTGGGGGTTAGAGTACAACTGCAGTTTAAGATCAAGTCATTTGTGAGCTCAGATCACGGGGATCTGAAACTCGGAAATGTGATATGATGTGATGATGAGTCTGACATTGTTCGATATCATGAAATGCAGCCATGCCTAATGCCCGATTCTCCCCTCATTTTCCCATCCGCACCCTTCCCATCCATCTATTCTATCATGCAGTAATTGGTATCTATCCCTCGCTCCGCCGCTATGCTTCACTCGCTCGCTCGCTGATTGCTATCACAAATTCCAAACAACCAAATCCAATCCAATCCAATGCCAAATTAAAGCCATGCCTCCTACCGAACACCCAAGATCTCAAACGTGCTAAAAATGAAATGAGATGATGAGATGCTGCGCAACAAACACATCGTACATGACACATATTAGGTAGTGAGTAAACAGATCTCGCTGTGCAAGAAGAGAAGGAGGGGGACAGAGAAAGTAAATAGACACATGCGATGCAAAGGACAAGGAGATATAGAAAAGATAGAGATATATGAGAAAGAGGAAGTCCAACCCGTGCTAAACAAGTATTAGGAGATCTTTCGTATCTCGTACATCGTCCCTTCATCCTTCGTCTCTTCGTTCATGAGATGTATATGAAAAATAGCACCAAAAAGATCAAACGCAGAAGTATGTAACGCGAAGACAAATGCCGCCCAGAAAGATCAAGAAATGACTAGTTATGCGTGTGCTGTGCTGTGAACCCGGGAAACGCGAGATGAACCAGAAGGAGAACACAAAAACCATCCATGGAGGACCGCCCACTACAAATGCCGATTTGGAAAAGAAAGTAGAACAAATACAAAAGGGGTGAATCGAGGGTGAGGTGAGGCGCAGGAAGTATCGAGGAACGAAGTCTGAATTAGAACCAATGTGTCTTGCCGCCGGCCTTTCTGAGTTTGGTGAGCACGACAATAGCTTCGACAAGAAGTCCACATTTGTTGCCGATGCTCTCGATTTCCAGACGTTGACGGACGGCATCAATGATTCCGGCAGTTTCGCCTTTCATCCTCGCCTTACTAGTCAGAAGCTCTTCAACAGGGAGCTCTAACATTCCGTTGGTATAAGTGAGGACTTTGAGGCGGAGGTCGTCGGAGAGAGGCATGTCGTCTGTATCCATAGATCTGATCTCCGTCGACGAGCTACTGCGCGTGAGGGTCCCTGAGGTCCCACCTGAATTGGCAGTTTGGTAGCGATGACCAAATGCCCAGCAAATGAGAGCGGAGACATAGAGAGCCCAGTAGTCAGTTATGGAACAGATGGGGGATGCCATGCTACCATCAGATGAAAACGTAAGCGGTTGAGAGAGAGTCTGGGCAAGTAGCTCGCAGGCATGGTGAGCCGCTTGTGCCGCGGCGCGAGAAGTCGACCACGCCTTCAGCTTCGATTGGGCAGCCTGGAAAGCAGAAATTCCGAATTTGGATCCGAACACCCAAGTATCCCCCGCAACGGCCAAAAGACTATGAAGTGGTGTATGGTACAGTGCCATGTACGAGTGCGCAAGTGGTGTGTTGGGGAATAGATACATGAAGTTCTGGATATCTGGGTGCATGGCTTGCGGGAAGTGCTCGTTAGGATGCGAAGGATCCTCTCTAACTGGAAGCCGCGACATGAACCAGCAAATTTGGAGGGTTTGCGTGAATGACAACGAGGTGAGGACTGATTGAGAATTCATGTCTTGTTCGATCAGATGGACTGGCTCAATGTCCGAGCTCGATCGCTGTGCTTGCCATTCGGAGGGGTTGCTTGCGGTCCAAGGGCTCTCTAGGCAGGGCTGGCGCACGAGAGAGCTTGATAGATCGCGAGGGACTCTGGACCTGGGTTGCTGGTGATACATGGACTGATGAATATCGAAAATGAAGCAGCCGCTGAGTAGCCTCTGCCGTGCTTCAGCATTAGCCCATTCTTGCCACTCGCTGCTTGCACTAGTGCCCTTGGGTGCCTGTGGATTTGCCTGCGTTCCGAAGCGATCACGTAGAGCATCGGCCGAGGAAGCATCGCCTGGGCTCTGATTCGACAAACTCGTATTGTTTGAATTGGATTCATCTAGAAGCTGTTCCACTTAGCGCGATTCTGCGTTAAGCTGCGTAAGGATCGACTTACTCTACTATATAGCTCTTCAAAGTGGCGGGATAATCGGACATTGGGTTTGCGTCCTCGGAAGCGAGTAAAGATTTCGGTAAGCAAAATTGCTTGCATTGTTTGGAGGTCCCAGTTGAGGCACTTCACGGTACTATAGTCAGCGAAGTCATCGCCAGTGGAAAGACCTTGCAAACTTACCAGGTCGATGTTCTTCTTGCAATAATCGTTCAGTTCGATTCCTTTTGCGCGTGCCTCGGTAGAATCATGGTATTGGGTGCCAATAGCGGCCATAGCGAATTTGAGTAAGTCGTGGTCAACAAGATCGAAAGTAGGTCGGTGTACAATGCGGAAGAAATTGTTGAAGGACTGCCAGTAGCTAGCAATGTAAATGTCGAGTTGAGGTTGTGATTGCTGAAAGGCAGAAGTGGTGTTGATAGGAAAGGTGCTTAAATGGTGGGACTCCACCAAGTCCTTCTTGCCTCTGAGGATGTCCAATCCGGGGTTTGAAGTTCGGGAAGGGCATGCTGGAAAATGTTGAGCCAAAGGCTTACTTATGTACGTCGAGAGGGCTGGAGTACCCACTGTTTCCATGAAAAAGTTACCATAAGAAGAACTAGGCACATCCAAGAGCTGTCCACGAGATGAAATCGGCGAGTTCATTCGGGGAGACGCAAATGGTGTATGTGTCTCATACCGGTCAAACATGGCATCATATCCCGGACTGCGAATCTCTTGGGGAGTTGTGCTCAGGCCATGGGGAGACCAGTGAGTTCCTGCTGAAAGTGGCCAATCTTGAAGCGTGGCTATTGATTGAGACCGATCTCTTGGAATCAAGTGCGGCCCATTTCGGGAGCAGTCTGACTGAGTGGAATAGGTGCTGTCTGATGCGGATGAGCACCAAGGAGAGTTGTTATAAGATAGACCAGGAATCCAATTCTCTTCTGGAATTCTCAGAAGTGGAAGAAGAGGCTGTTGTGGAGTTGTAGTATAGTTTGCGAATTGGGAAGCGCCTCCGTCTCCGAATGGATCACCAAATGCTTGCTGGACATCACTAGTGAAGTTGTTGTTATCTGGCGTTCTTTCAAATGACCCTGTTGCCCTAGATGTGCTTGGTCCGGGAGAAGTACTCGGGTATCCCTCAGTGTCAGCGAGTTGAGCCTCGCTTGCTGTTCTCTTTTGGCTAGAGCTGGGGGAGAAGTTTACGGCCTGGAAGCTACTGGTAATGGTGTTGAAACTCGTGGTAGTCATAGAGCTATCACCACTCCCAGTGGTCCTAGGAGTCATGGAATCGGTCGGCGAGGCCTGTATGGCGTTGCCAAAAGTAGCTGAAGGTTCTACTTTCAAGTCCGGTGTCCTACTTTCCGTGTCGGTTGAAGACGCTCTGCTGCTCCGGTGATCTCCAGCTTTGTAAGGCTTTTCTCCTTGTGTTTCACTATACGCTATTAGCATATTTTCTTCCTCACATGACACACATAGGAATTGCTATGATTTTGCCCCGTGCTGAAATATAAGGCTCCCAAACACTTACTGTCTATGTAGATGCCGAGCAAGTAAATCTGGTCTGTGAAATGCTCGCTCACAATCCTCGAATGTACATGGGTACGCAGGTTTCTGATGGCTCAATTGATGACGCCTGAGCGATTCATTAGACCTTATTTTTGAACAGCAAGATACCATTTTGCGACTGACCTGAGATGCTCGGCTCTTGTGAAAGTCTGGAAAAAGTAAGCCATTTGTGAATGCGGCGCAAAATGTCAATACATACTTTGACTGGACGGCATATGTCGCAAGTATGGACTGGAACACCTTTCTTTGCTCGACTGATTCGTCCTGTCACCGGTGTATATTTCACTGGCATATCCGCTGCTGGCTCTGAACCTCTGGAAGACTGCTGAGGACTCCCCGAATTGCTCGCCTGGTTCGATCCTGCAGCTTGATACCCAGAAGTGAAGTCCATAGCTTCCCCGGTGGCACTGCTTCGCCGGCGTGCTATACCTTGCCGAGCTGTCGTAGGTTGACCAGGAGACTTGGAGACTCGATTGGATCTGCGCCTCTTGATGGTACTTTTTCCTGTGTTGATATCATCGACGGGAGGAGATGGGATCTCGGTTGATGGAGTGATGGGAGGAAGGGAGGCTTGTTGTTGGGCGGCTTCCCTGGTCCTTCTATAGGCTTGGGACTCGAAGGGTTCCACGTCGACATCCATGATATCTTTGAGGCTCGACATAATGCCAGACTCGAAATGGAAACGAGAACTTTTGTGGATCCTAACAGCCTTGTTTGCACAGCCGACTGGAATAGATATGCCCGGGGGGCCAAAATCTCAGCGCAAGAACAGGACAATGTTGACAAGGCAAGGTCTTGGTACCAGAAGTTTGGGATAGGCGCGCTATGGTTCAGGTGTAGCTTTTTTTAATGATAAGAAGAATGTAGTAGCTTCGTTTTGGATATCCCTAGACACTTGCGCAGTAAGTGCACAAAGATAGAACGTATCGCGGGGCATTGCTGAGCGTGGTGATTATGTTCACAAGAGAAGAATGGTGGAGGAGGACGATGAAGGTTGGAAAGACTACTGCTTCCCCTGTCTGTCGACCCCTGCTGATGTACTAACATGGCATAGCTTCTCTTACCAGAACTCGGTCGCTACCAGTCCCAAAGAAGGACTTCAACTGCAGAAGCGTCGACATGGGCCATAAATAGCCAATGCCAACGACTTGACTGACGTCTGAATTAAGCGCCCTAGCTGGGTTGAGAGGCATGGGTTGGAGCGAGCGAGGGAGCTTTTGGGTATGGGCCGTCCCAGGTTTGCACGGCTCCGGAACAAGCATAACGAGGGGTTCTTAGACGGGTCCTGGCAACTCTGACTTGGAACATGGGGGGGAAGCAATCAGGATGCAGCATCGCTGGCGACATTCATCCCGCTAGACTCGGTAGGGCTTGACAGACGCGCGAGACGGGAGACGGGGACGGGCACCAGAGGGATGAGCCACCCCTTGATCCCCTTGCTGTGTCCACGGCCTGCATATCATGAAGCCATCCCAAGACATGGGTACGGTAATTGTGCAGAGGATGTTGCCCTGCTGCTGCTGGTGTTCTGTTTCTGAATTTCCCTGCTCTGGTGGGACTTCTTACTCGCAGCATAAGCGCGATGCTGGGACGGAATTAACAATAACTAGCATATACAAGTACAGTACAGCATGCAGTAGCGGTGCAGAGCGGTCGCCAGTAAAGCAGAGCAGCACCCTCCGCGTCCCAAGTTCGTCTGCTTTCGGCGCATTTGCAGAGTTCATCTCTCGATCAGCGTTTGTCAGGTTAAGCCAGCGAATGAGACAGGCTGCCGCGGTAAATAGGACGCCAAAAATGAATAAGCAGCAGCAGGGGCCCCTGCTGCAGAACCTCGACGGCGGTGTCTATTCCCTGCGAATACCCCTTCTGAACAGCCATCAAGATTGCGGGCCGACGAGTAAACCTTGCTGAGTGCATATTCCAATCGAATCAGAACGTCGTTCAGATCCCTGGATATCCCACCATGACAACGCCGTACCACCCCCGCCTCGCCTTACCTTAGCTTAGTTCAGCCTGCCGTATGCTCTAATTTTGGAGCTTTGACTATTGCGCCTCTCTTCGAATATCCCCTCTTTGCAAAGAGCACCACAATCTCACCCACCGCTTCACACTGCTTTCTCAAATACGGACAGATATCCCACCAGGCTTCTCTCGTAGTCCTTCTGGCCTTCGTCTTGCATAGATTAACCGTTCATAGATTGGGGGCGCAGAAATAGTAGAATAGAATGTGCTATGTACAGTCTTCCTGGAAGGAAGCCTGGCGGCCTTCACGGAGCGACCGTTGGACCCGTTGTCAACAGGAAGTGGTGGACTCCCGACTATCGACCATGACCTGCACGCATTGCATTGCAGAATCTCAAATAACCATGGCACCGAGGATGAAGTCCGTGGTGAAACCCAGTCGTCTGGGACGATAATCGACGATTCATGGTTGACATTCCATATGTCCCTGGCTGTCATCGTGAGGTATTAGACAATCTGCACCCCTGATCTTGGAAATGTTCAAGACAACTTTCATTTGATGGGATTTCCCTTTCCAAGTGCTTTGGTCGCCCAAAGAACAAGCCAATGGCCAACATGACTGAACCAAAAGCCACACAGTCGGTCATCCTGCTCGGGACGGAAGCCTCGCCGCCGCCCCAAGCAAATGGTGCAATTTTTGAGTTCTGTGCTCTTATTTGATGTTGTTTATGTCATGACCCCCGTCAAACATCTCATGAACGAGATCGCGATTTACATCTCTAATGAAGATTTGCGCAAGGTACTGCCGCACAATTTCTTCAATAATGGCTCGAACGTGGGGTCGTTTCAACTCGACGCTGATTGGACGAGTTTACGAAGAATGACCAGGATCAGTTGATATAAGTCTCGCTAGATGGGTCAGGTTGGTGGCAGACTGGCAGAAAACATCTTCGTCATGTGTCTGTACTCAGCAGAAACCTTTTTCCGTAAGCGATTTTCTGTGATGTTTACATCTTTTCTTGCAATAGAGGCCAATCATGGACAAAATCGTTTGCAATCATGATGCTCCTGTGCGGCACTCAGATCCTTGGTTGCGCGTGGTCCCTTTCCTTCAGCTTGTCCATGCTAAAGCAGGTTGTAACCTCGCAACTGTGGATGCGAACTGGCAACTACTGCATCTCCTGGACTGATTGGGATAGCCCGACCTGAAATAGGAGCACTATTCCATTTTTGTTTTGCAAATGAGAGAGTCACAATGCCCGCTGTCTTGGTCTTCCAGAACACGTCTGTGGTACTTTTGTTAATAGTAAGACGTACCTGGTCAACTGACATGCTCGAGTCTTGGTTGCGATGTCCTCGAGTGGTGACCTTCAGGATGAGCCAGGGCGCCTGTTGACACAGCTGGGTACCCCTGCAACGATCCCAGCATAAGGCTTGCAGGTACTTTCGGGTGGACAGTGCCATGCCACCCCCAAAGCAACCTCTAACATTTGGGCCCATGTCCCGCCAGATCATCCGATGTCTTGATTTTTGATGCCTCGTCCTGGCGGCTATTGTAACTCGATGCTCTTTGCAAACAACAGCCAATTTAGCAGCAGCATGCCTTTTTTCTGCAGCCCGGCGATTTAAATTGAAGACGCGGTTTTAGGATGCGCTTCCCATGGGAACTGCTTCTCTACTCACGTTGCATTTGCACTTTTGCATCGTTGCATTCCCGACAGATGGAAGAACATGCAGGAGATCGTGTTGAACATGGCGTTGGGATGGTCGTAGTGTTAGCTTGTACCTGTAGTTCGAGATGCAACTTTTCATCAGTACCCCCACTGCGCCCCGAAGCTATTTGGTGGTTAAGAGACCAGGTCTCAAAATAGGTTCCAGCCACTGCTCATCAATACCATCGAACAGCATCAACGACAGCCATTTCATTCGATGCCTTCTTGCATCAGTATTAGCGGCGCCGACCCTCAAATAGAAAGACAGGAGCCACCGAGGGCGGGACGGCTCACGGCAGGTACATCAACTTCTAGAAATCATATCGAAGGTTCCCCACATCCCCTGCATCGTAACCAACCTCAAACTTCATGTGTGATGCTGAATGATCATAAGGACCTGTTTACTCCATAGAAATGCAGCCACCCACAAATGTATTGCCAGGTCGCATGGAATCCAAGTATGACGTGAGAATGCACGTTGACCGTGAAATAGTTGCTCTTGCGAAGGGGACGTACTGGGACCAGGAATAGAAATCCGATCTTCCTGTGGTCGCAGGACCTCCATTCACACCTCGCTTAGACGGCGACACGTTTTCTATCGTAGAGAAACTTCCCAACTGCCAAGGGTGCATATGTCTTCCGTCTATTCTAAGACCTTAAATGCTAGCCGTTTCCTGTACTTGTACCCCGCTGCCACTCCTCGTGGAATAAACTCCGTACACCTGAACATCGTGGCTGTCTACGCCAAGTTATTTGTAGACGGCGCCAACATGAATGCAATCGACTGGAAGATGCGACTGCTTTCTAGGAACAAGAAATCTGTTCAAAAGAACCACAGGAATAAGGGGTCCATGGCGGTAAAGTATAACGTACTCACGCCAGCTCCGAGAAATGAATATCTGGGAGTGTGGTAATGCGTCAGTAGACACAAAAGCTTGCACGCGAGCTGGGCCTGTGCTACAATGCAATGCGATCGATACATTTCGATCGATATACGCGACTGGAGGCTCGAAGAGAGAAAAGACCGGTGGATCTGAGACTCTGTGTGCAGCCTTCGATGGCTGTGTGATGACAAGTGAGTGTTATCTGAGGGCGGGAAGTGTATTTGATAGCTCTCAGAACCATACAACTGATCCTGTTGTGGCTTTTGTCGGATATTTATCAGCACCTTTGAAATAGTTGTGAATGATCCCAAAACAGAATATCGGCCCACACACTGACGAGATTGGGTAGTGACATTAAATCTGAGCCAATAAATCACGATTGAAAGTCGCAGCTCCTGACCATCACCCGCTTCCCTCAACAAGTCTGGGGATAGAGGCATCCAAATCGACTGCCGGAAAATAACTTCTCGTCATAGCCCCCTCGTATATTGAGATGTTTGTATCATTTGAGCCAAGGAAACGCTTCTGACAAATCCCCGATATTGTCTCTGGAAATTTGTGCTGAAGGATTTTCTTCTTCTGGTTTACAGTTCGTCTGCGGCTCCTTCTGACGTTGAACGCTAGTGTGCGCTCTTGTTTGCACAGAGTGCGAAAATTGGAGAGCCAACCATCGGAGAGATCGAGCTCATTCGAAACCAAATTTTGGGGGAGATCGGAAATTCCGAAAGCCAATTGATTACTCTGCTCGGGATGATTATTGAAACTGACGAGGAAAGACATGTCGTGCCCTGCTTGGCAATTGAAATGGGACGTCAACATTCGATTCGAGCAACATTCAAGTCAACTTCCAAGGCGGCATTCCATATGGAGCATGCTCTTGATATAGCTCTCAAACTCCTTTGTTGGGACGGTGAGACCAGGTTGCTCGGATATTCGAACCAGCCAGAAGACCAGGTTGGGTTCGACGTTGGTGCTGGACGCTGGTGCTGTGATGTTATCGATCGTCTTTCATCAGCCGATCTGGGTTTGGCGATCGTCGTGTGGAGCCCATTGTCATGTAAACAGAGGTGAAGAGATAGTCTCTTCTCATAAAGACATTTTAGTGAGGCAGGTCAATCTGAAACAGGAAGGAACGCGATGGCGCAGAAGATGCGGTGCCAAGTCCCTGATTCGGCTGTCGCATCAACAAGCAGGAGCGACCAAGAAAAATGTCACGATGCAATCGAAGGTGTAAGGGAAGTCTATGGATCCAGAATGGCATTGATATTACGAGGTCTGAAGATCTATAAGATCTAAGTTCGATAAACTGGCATCAGACCTCAATTCTGAGTACCACTTGACAGAACTAACGTTGCATGCAGGCCTGTGTCGTCTCGCAGGCCTCATGAAGTACCCCGGGACTGGAAAGATGATAATATTTGAGGGATGCTTAGTTGGCATCTCATACCCTTTCGACAGCCATATTCGAATGTCCAACCATAAAAGCCATTATACGCCCGTCCAGCAACGATGCCTTCTGAAGCAGTCACGAGCACAACAGCTCATATGATTCCGGAAAGTATGTGTTGATAACATACCGAGCGAGGTAAAAACTGAATGCTACCGGATGGTTTTCTGGGACTTCAAATCGACCGCCGGATTCTCTTCTCGAGCTTGCCTCACCAGATCCAACGGCAGTTCGTCGGTGGTCGGATCCAGCACATGTTCGATCTGGCACTCTTCTGCTGTCCAACACACAATGGCCCAAGATCATCGCTCTTGGACCATGTAGATTCTCCCAGGTATACAGATAGATCAATGGCACAATCAATGCCCTGTCCAGGAAAAGTCATAAGGCGTAAAACATTTTCGGCGCATCCTCTCATCTTCTGGCCGAGCCAATCCGACGTCGGAATATTCCATCACTCTTGGAAACTTTCAGCCTCATGACCGGATTCCCGCGAGCTTTCTATATTTTTTTCATTTTACTTTCGTCCATATATTCCTCCGCCATTGGCGAGGTTGGGAATCCAGCTCGAAAACAACACAAAAGACTTCCAAAAGTATTGGGTGATCTTGTATTCTGCCAAGTATTTAATCTTGTTCTTGAGCCTGTCAATAGCTTCCAAAGGTTGGTAATGTTCTTGCTTTCCTTTGACCTCTTTGGCTATGACGAGGAGCAAGTTGTTGGCCATCTTATCCGAGTCTCGAAATTGGAGGAGCTCCGCCCTGCCATCTCGGTATACGATTATCTTCCGAGGTATAAGATGAGATCAAATGTAACATATACCTCCTTCCATATTGCTCAATTGTTGAACAGTTGGTATAGTTTTGTCATCTCGCTCTTAAGATCGCATGTACACTGATAAGGCTTCGGTTTTGTGGTGTATATGACCTCGACACAGCGCTTGTGAGTCTCCGTGATCTCCAGCTTCCAAGTGTCGTACACGCTTCGAACAGCTTCAAGGCCTTCAACAAAACTCCACATCAGCTCGTAGCTAGCAAGGAAGAACGTCTGGATGCCTCATAGCGCAGATTGTCAACCTCGTCTTTCAGGAGCCTCTGCGTCTGATCGAATACGAAAGTTGGATTCTCAATCTTCATCCCTTTCGGTGAATGTACGAAGAGGGCATCTGCCGGCCCGTCTGAAGGTCGCTGGCCGTGTTCAGACCACTTGTACACGCTCGGGCGACTGTAAGAGTATTGCCGAAAATCTATGGTACTTCTAAAAACAATGTTGTGCTTCACCTCCCGAGACTCCACCCTTCTCGCCTCCAGCACCGGCATACCTCACTTTCCAGTTGTAAGATATTTTTCCTGCTCAGCAAGCCTTCTCCTTTGCTCCTCTCTCTCTTCCACCCCAGTGTTGATATTGAAATGTGCTGAATGGATTTCGTCAAAGAAATCCCGGGCCGTGATACCTTTCAACGGCTTCGAAAACGATCCAGTAATATCGGTCGTCAGTTCATCAGTATTGATCGGTACTGATAGATGAGCTCTCATGACAAATACAATCGAATGTCTCCAACCACTCCTGGAATCTGAAGATGTTTGGGGCTTTGAGGCTGAATTTGGATAAGACCTGACGCGGTGACCACCAGCACAGTACCGAGCATTAGACAACCGCTCAAGTTGACGACCAACAAGCAGACTCCCTTTAGGTGACTCGTAACTCTGCTCGATTGGGAACCAGAAGTTCGCTCGATTGTCCATGACTTCCAGACCAGGTTTATCACCAATGACAAAGCTCAAAAGACCGAGATCCGCATGAGCTGTCATACACAAGTCAGCCACTAGAATTGATCATATAGAACCGGCGTTCCTACGTTCTGCCACAACTTTACTCTGGCTTCCTTCAAATCCTTCGTACCTAAAGAGACGTAGCATGGTCGCTGTCTCTTCATCTCCAAGTGTCGCGCAAGGCTTAGAGAAAACAGTCAAAGCCTCAGCCGGCAAGTCCAAACTCTCCGCTACTTTTCCCAAAGTCCCATTCAAGAGTGCACCAGCCTCTGCCCAGTATTTTGAAGCAGCGTCTTTTAATTCATTGGGGGCGTTTTGAATGGTACGTAATGTAATGAACTCTTTCTCGCCTTTCACACGACTCCAACCTTCTTCGCTGCCATGCTGAGTTTTGAAAGTCTGCTTGTAATCATCTGGTAGGTCGAAGAAAGCCTGGCTGGCTCGAAGTAGTTCTTGGTAGCTGTCGTATAGAGCGTCTCTTGGCTTCTCATCTAGACCGACTGTCGTCCATCCTTGCTCCGAGAGAGCGACTTGGTGTTCTGGATGCACTTTAGGTAAAAGCACAGGCTTCAGTGCCGGTCGCTTATCGTTTGGGTCCTCACTAGATGATTTTCGATGCTTCCTACTGAGCTTCAGGGAGAAAGATTTGACGGAAGAGATGATAGCCATACTGAGTATTGATTTAGTGATGAGTCCTGGAAAAGGCCGGGTCTGTAAAGTTGCTGGACGATGACTTATGATGAAAGTGGGCTCGCTTAAGTTGACGTAAAGTGACGGGATGGTTGAAAGCCTCGCTAAGGGGGGCTTAGAACCAACCCTCCCCCAATTTCTGGAGGCTGACACTTCGTGAATGTGGCTGATTCGAAACCGTAGGCAGATCAATCAGGTCAGATAATTCATCGTCGTTGAAGGCTCCGAGGCGGTTCGAGCATGGTTAGTACTGCCACTTAATAGTTACATATCTACCTGTCGATTTAAAATTCGACATCATAGATGAGAGCCTCGATTTATGTCTAATGCCGATGTCTATGTCTATCCTCTATCTCAAGATATAGTCGTCTATATGCTCGCAAAAGAGAATATATACCTGTGTATGCAAATGTCCTAGACCCGAATTCCGTAGTTCTCATACGAGAAGTTCTCCAGGCTCGCCAGTCTCACGCCCCATCCATCACCAAGCTCACCCAGTTGCTCCTCGTCCCCAATCGGAACTAGTCCAATTCTTCCAGCAAGAACATGCTCTTCTTTCCCTCTGAACTCGGAAGCGAGCTCCGGATGTGGAACCCAAACAACCCTCATCTTTGCTCTCCGTCCAGCCTCAACACCAGGCACTGCATCTTCAAACACCAGGCACTCGTCGGGCGTGATGAGTCTTTCGCCCTCTGGCAGACTCTCATTGATGGTTTGTAGTGCCATTAGGAAAATATCCGGTGCCGGCTTTCCCCTTCCTTCCTTGACCCTCGGATCACCTGCCAAGACTCGTCGATTGTCAGGAAAGAGTCTATAGATCTCGCTCGTCTCGGTGCTCTGGGCTTTCAAGTCAAAGTTCTCCTTGGTGGTACTTGATGCCATCGCGAAGTGGACCTTCTCACCGTTCGCGTTATACGCTTTCTCGAGATGTGACAGAAGATCTTTGACACCGGGTAACGGCTTGCATTGAGGAAACCGTATGCGCTGGATCTCTTTTTGTTCTTTGATGAATTGCTCTTTAGGTATGGGGAGCTGAGCCCATTCGAAGAATGGTACACCAGTAGATGAGCCCGGAACACCCATGAACTGGGCCTTCACACTCCATGGTAGATTTGGCCTGCCATACCTGGCCAAGAGCTCATTTGCACAAGCTAAATAGATATCTTCCTGTGTGAATTTAGTAAGAGTTCGATGCAAGCAGGGAAATTTTATACCGTATTGATCAACAGACCATCCATATCAAAGATGCAAGCCCTGACTGGAGGGAAACTAAGGGCTCTGGTCAGAACAGAAATCGGGCGGTGTGGGTTCACTTACACTGGGGATTCTGTGGAACCCATCACAGCAACGATATTGTGGGGTTTATCTATATTGCTGCACTAGGTAAAATGATCTGGCTTGTCGTAGTGCCAAGTTCCGGCTTTTATGTTTCCAGAACGATGTCAACAGAGTGAAGAGGTTGTTGAGAAGAATTTCATTGCCAAGACGCCCTGTTGAGTTGTGGCCGCTGGTCCAGCAACAATCACACGTGCGACAGAACACGGATCCAATGGGTTTCGTGAATCAGATGCGAGGTTTCTTTTGCTCCAAAGATCCGACCATCGGACTGCGAGCGGTTAGAAGAAAAGTTTAGCATGCTACACGTGATGGCAGTCTCCACTTTATATCATGCAAGTCTTTGTTCCTTCTCTCGCAACAGGAGTCAGTCTCGGGATAGGACAGACCATCCAGCACAGAAAGAGAACGATGAGAATAACGAAATGCCTAGAAGTGCTCCGAACAACTTAAGTGGAAAGGACGAATAATATGCACTTACCTGGACGAAATGTGGTCTTCGCTTCATGATCGCCTTGAGGGCATAACAAAATTTATCGAAGAAATGATGAAATTCCAAGTGATAGAATGTACGACTCACAAATGAACAAATGAAAACGAGACTTGCGTGAAGGTTGATGCTGACACTAAACGTCGTGGAAACGGAATACAAGGAGGCTTCTTCCATTCAACCTCGGTAAGAGGAGGTGGAGAATATCTCCGATCATTACATTCTCGCAAGAACGTATCAAGACGATATCTCTGAGCAGTAAGTATTACCGGCTATAAGCAGCACAGTATTTTGGCTGACCATGTTCCTCGAAGGGAAGTGTTGATGTTTGGAAAGACGCTCGCTAAGGAAAGGAGAAGGCCACTTTGGCTCAAGAAGAGTGGGGACATGAAATGCCACCAAGCCACTCAAGACTTCCAAACCCTCACTCCCAACCTTCAACCGCCACAAAATGTCTTCCGAACCCTTAGATCCTCCATCCAAGACGCAAGAGAAACCAGAATCTCAAGCATCAACCTCATCAGCCGTCGGCGCCGCACTTCTAATCGGCCAGCAATTCGGCTCTCGTGGCCTCACCTTCATCGTCAACCAAGTTCTTCTCCGCTACCTCTCGCCCGAACTCCTCGGTGTCTCAACCCAACTCGAAGTTTATTCCATCACTGTCCTCTTCTTCGCGCGGGAAAGTCTCCGTGTAGCCATCCAGAGGCAACCAGACACCGCAGACGAAGCCTCGGACAAGAAGGATGTTGAGAAAGTACCAAAAGGTCACGTGGATGCAAGGACGTCGGCTGGGAGAACCCAGGCTATCGTGAACTTATCTTATGTTTCTGTTCTCCTCGGCGTTGTTTTTGCATTTGCGGTGGGATGGCTTTACATTTCTACTCTATCGGCTGGTGATCCAGTTGTTTTGCAAACGCCATATTTCAGAGAGGCTTTGAAGATATATGGCTTGGCAGCAATTTTGGAGTTACTAGCTGAGCCATGTTATGTGGTTGTCCAGCAGAAGTCGAGATTCGGAATTCGTGCCTCAGCAGAACTGACAGCTACTGTATTGAGGTGTCTAGTAACCTGTGGCTCTGCGATATGGGCTTCTCGAGCAGGGCGAGATATAGGAGTACTACCTTTTGCTTTTGGACAAGGCATGTACGCCGTATCACTATCACTTGTGTACTATATGAACGTCTGGGGTATCGCCTCACAGGGAGGATTCTCTTTACTTGCTAAAAGGATATATTCGAGGTATATTTTACCCACATGTTCTCCACTCATTTACTAACATATCCCAAGTAATGCAACCGCCTTCATCCTCTCCTACCTCTCCTGGCCCCTCATCAAACTTGGCGGAAGCTTCTTCACCCAATCCATCCTAAAGCACATACTGACCCAAGGCGACACCTTCCTCATCGCCTCCCTCGCCTCCCCCCGAACCCAAGGCATCTACGCCCTAGCCAACAACTACGGCGGGTTGATAGCACGACTCATACTTCAACCCATCGAGGAAATCAGCCGCAACACATTCGGCAAAGTACTATCCTCAGTCGACGGCAAACCAGCTAGAGGACGAGTCATGGAAGTAAGGAAGACGCTGCTCATGCTCCTGCGTGCGTACCTCCTCTTCTCGGTATGCGTCGTGGCTGTTGGCCCAACTGTCGCTCCGCTGCTGCTTAAGATCGTCGCTGGATCACAATGGACGTCTTCTGGTGCCGGACACGTTCTAGCGACGTACTGCTACTATATCCCACTTCTCGCCATCAACGGCCTGACAGAAGCGTTCGTCTCATCTGTGGCCACTAAATCTGAGATCCACAAGCAGACTGTGTGGATGTTAGCATTCTCCGCTGGGTTTGCAGGAGCTGCATTTGTGTTTTTGCGAGTCTTGCAGATGGGAGCTGAAGGGTTGGTGTGGGCGAATGCACTGAATATGCTCTTTCGTATTGTTTGGAGCACGGCTTTCATACAAGGCTACCTCAAGAGATACGATACTAGCCTCGAGCTCAGCCAACTTCTACCCAAGCCTCTCACTATCGCAGCTGGAGCAGGAACGTACGCTGTTCTTGCACAGCTGGATTCGAATTATTTCACAGGTGGACTGACGGATTTCACAAAAAGCGGAGCGGTCGCAGTACCGTTTGTGATTCTACTGTGAGTAGTCTTCCATTATGCATATCTCTCTATCTCTTAAGCATACAGCTTTCTTTTGACACGGATGACTTTTGCTAACCGTACCGAACCCAAACAGCGCCATTTCCGAACGAGCATACCTTTTAGAATGCTATAGAGTGTTCCGAGGCAAGGACAAGTAAAATAGAAAGAAAATCAAAGCAGATCTAGATCTAGAGCAGATTTCAATCTAGTCGAATGTAATCTTCTTCGCCTTCTTGGTCATGTCTACATCTTTGGCGAATGCGCCGTATGCTTCGTGCTCCTTTCGCTTAACTGTTGTGCCGAATTTCAGGAGGTCAGCTGGGACTTCTTGGTTTGCTGCCTTCAAAACATTGATCAAACTAAATTATGGTAAGCATTGGTTTTCTGTTGGGGGATTGTGGGTCTTACGATCCGGAAAGAGCCTTGTCGTGTTCCGTGAAGAGGGTGATTGCGAGACCGTCCATGCCGGCACGACCAGTTCGACCGATGCGATGAACATAATCCTAAATACTCAGTCAGCTTGATGAACGCAACAATTCTTGAATATAACCAGACTCGCCTCTACGGTCAATGGGAAAGTGACGTTTATCACGAGCTGTACAGCAGGAATATCCAATCCTCGTGCAGCTACATCGGTGGCGACTAAGATTGGGGTTGTGCCCTTTTTGAAAGCATCCAAACTCCTCGTCCGTTGCTCCTGGCTGAGATCACCATGAATACCAGCAACTCTGAACCCCTTCCCCTTGATAAACATCTCGAGTCTTGTTGCTTCCTTCTTGTAAAGCGCAAAGACAAGAATGCGATCATCTTTCTGCGCGCCACTCTGGTATTGCTTAAGCAGTTGCAGTAAGCGATATTCCTTCTGTCTCCCATCCACCACCTCAACTTTTTGTACAATGCGAGTATTTGCGCGGAGGTCTCCAGTGGGGTTATCACCAATGGCGATCTTGACTGGACTGGTCATGAAGGTAGCTGCGAGAGTGCGTACAGATTCGGGCCAAGTGGCTGTGAACATGAGGGTTTGGCGGTTGCCGAGAGCTGGTGTGGTATTGATGATCTTGCGAATCTCCTCTTCGAATCCCTTGTCTAACATACGATCTGCCTCGTCGAGCACGACGTATTTGGCCTTGCTGAGATCCGCACATCCTTCGTTGATCAGATCATTCAAGCGACCGGGTGTAGCGACGACGATGTCCGCTGTCTTCAATGCTTGACGCTGTTGGTCTTTAGGTACACCACCGTATACACAGACTGCTTTCAAGCCGGAGACCTTAGCTAGCTCCATGATCTGATCGTAGCTCTGCATGGCCAGTTCTCGGGTTGGTGAGACGATAACTGCTCTTGGACCTTTATTTCTCTGGCTTGCAGGAAGAGACAATATTCCTCGTACGCAAGGAACTGCAAAAGCCATTGTCTTTCCCGAACCTGTCTCTGCGACTCCAATTACATCTCGGCCAGAAAACAAGAATGGCCAGGCTGCGGCTTGTATAGGTGTTGGTGCCTTGAAGTTCTTGAAGGGAGCTCTTTGCGCGGGGTCGGTAATGGGGAGGAAATCGAAGTTTGTTAATGGTCTGAGTTTTGCGAAGGAAGGTAGAGGGTCGGTGACTGAGATGAAGTTGTCTGTGAGGAATTTATCGACTTCGGATTGAGGAAGAGCTGTTAGGCCAGGCGCCTCTGTATATCCATTGTCCGCGGTGCTGTTGGTACTGGAAGCAGTCGAAGTCTTGGTCTTCAATTCTGGTTCTGAGACTGGAGTCATGATCTCTGGAGTATCCTCTGCTGACGACTTTCTTGCCTTCTTCAGAGCCTTCAGCCTGGCCTTCTCTGCCTTCTTCGAGGCCTTCTCATCGACGATTTCCTCTACAACTACTTCCTCGACCGCCTCTTCTTCTTTAGTATCCTCAGAATCCGCAGGCGTCTCCAATTTCGCCGCCTTTGCTAATTTCTTCAGCTTCTTTAGACGTTTCTTCTCTTTCCTGGCAGCCTTCTCTGCATCAATGTCGACCTCTGCAGCGCTTGTATCATTGGCATTTGGTTCCTCCGTCGCAATCTTCTCACTCTCTTTCCGGCTTTTCTTGGATACCGGCGCACTTTCTTGCACTGGCCCACCATTGGGTAAGCCCGCATCCTCTAAAGTTCGTTTTCCCATGGTTGCTGTGAGTATTTGGTGATTGTTGTAGTAAATGTACACAGAAATCGAAATCGATAGGCAATTGTTCCACCAAAATTTACGATAGAAAAAAAGTCTCGATAAGACTGCCGAGGATTCGTTAGCGTCAGTGACCCCCGCTAAATTTTCAGTGGCCAATTCTCCAATACATACCAGACGGATGAAGGCATGGTCATTATCATTTTAGGGAATTCGTACAAGACCGGACGAATTTTTGATTGGAACAATTGTTTATTTGTTGCATTCTCCGCTGGGTATTGCTTTCTTCCTATTCAGAAAGAAAGGTTTTGTACAAGTTGTGAAGACCAATCCTCCCAAAGACATCGCTGTGCATTTGATCCAGCATATCCTAATCATCTCATCGCTTTTCAAGGAAAGCAGCACTTATCCCTCATCTCCTTATGTGCTCAAACTGTGGCAAGCGATCTTGCAGCCTCCCTTTGTGGGTGCTCACAGCCATTCTAGAAACTGAAAACATTGCCCAAACCTCCTAACGCCATTCAATTAAAAACCCCAATAAGCCTACACAGTAGCAGTCTGAGATGCTGCAGGCTGCATCACTGTCTCGACATCAATCTTGGGCATACTGGAACCAGTGCCTCCCAAGTCTGTTGAGCGAGCATTCGGGTTCTTCGAGTAGTAGTTTGTAATGGCGGACTTGATGGCATCTTCTGCAAGCATGGAACAATGGACTATTTTATCAGCAAGAGCTCAGTACGGTGGGGATAGAAGGGACTCACGTTTGACGGGCGGTAAGCAGAGCTCTTTTGCGATCTCCGTATTCCGTACCCGACCTGCCTCCTCCAAAGTCATCCCCCGAACCAGCTCAGTCAAGTATGACGAAGAAGCAATCGCCGAACCACAACCAAACGTCTTGAACTTGACGTCGGAGATGGTATTGTTGGTAGGATCGACTCTAATCTGAAGCTTCATGACATCTCCGCAAGCTGGTGCGCCAACGAGACCAGTTCCCACATCGGTATCAGCCTTTGGCATGCTTCCAACATTTCGTGGGCGAGAGTAATGGTCGAGAACCTTCTCATGATACTGTCGTCGGCCTGCAGCAGCGATGGGAGATGTGACTTGAGGAGCTGTGAGTCTGGTGGCGGGTCTGGCCGATAGCGCTCTGCCCGTCGACCGAGCAGATGTCGTCAAGACTCTTCGGAACATATTTGCGATTTCAATCTTTCTTGTGAAGGTGAAGTGACAGAGTCGATGGAATTGAAGTGTTGATCAGTAGTGTTGAAAGTAGTAGGTTTGCTGAAGATTACTCCGTAGGTTGTTGATGAGAAAAGTTGAGGAACTCCGGAAGGCGTCCTGTGCAAAGTGGAGAAGCTCTTTATGACGGTTGAGTTTGCTCATCAGATCGATCTCGGCCCTGTGGTTGGCGGAATTCGGAGATAGGGCGCGGCGAATTCGTTAGGGCGCGTACACGTGAGTACGTGAATTTGACTTACAGTACTGGGTCTTTGAAAAAGATTGGGGTGAGGCGTTTGAGAGCGAATTTTCAAAGGCTTCACGGAAGCAACAGATGGAGAGTTTATCTACCTGTTCAAACAATGTAATGCGATCGTTTGTGGAATCTTGTATGACGTATGTTCTTCTGTATCTATGAAGAAAGGGATGGAAAATGCTTTGCCTCTCTTGCTCTGAGGACTGCCTAGGTAATGCAGGGGCCCCCTGGTCACTATGGCCGCCCCGCGTTCGAGCTTCCAGGTCCCTCTCTCTTCGAAACTCACTTTCCGGTTTGTCAACATCAAGGTCGCATTTCGAGCAGCACAGCCAAAATGTCTTGCACCCACGTAAATGCAGCAGGTATGCCTCCGTTCTCTTCTCCACTCTTTATTTAGTCCCAGGTTATGCTTTAAAGAAGTCAAACGCAGTCCAGTCTGTATGCACAGATTTCTACAGGCACCCCGCCATAGTCCTGCGATCAAAGCATCTGTTTGCAGCTTCACATCAGCGGGAGAGAGATAGCTACTAACATGCCTTTCAGAGCTGCGCCCACCTCGTGTCAATCAGTCAGTGTATCGGGAGGACTGCACCCAGTGCTTTGACTCCATTGTAAGCATGCCATCGCCACTCACAAATTCCTATTCACAAGCTATCTCCCTCATAGCAGCTTCTACCACCAAAGACCGTTCTAACTTTGGGAACTAGGATGACCCGACCGGCCTTGATGTCTGCTTGTACTGCTTCAATGGAGGCTGTACCGGAGACAGAAAGCATGCTGCCCTCCACCACGTCCTCAGATCCCACCCCTTGGTCCTCAACATCAAGCGAACTCGCAAGGTCGTCGTCAGAGATGAACCCCCACAGAAGATGTCCAAGCTGTCGATCGCTGCCGAAACCGAGGCTGATAAGTACAACTTTGAAACCACTGTCAAGTGCTACGCTTGCAATATCGACAATGTGGATAAGACGGAAGGCAAGCTTGCGGGTGTTGTCGCAGGAGTCTTGAAGGCGAACACATTCTCTCGGCACGAGGAGGTCAAGGCATGGGAGCTGGAAATGACTTCTTGCGAGCATATCCTGACTCTTCAACAACACCCTTCGAAGAAGATCCAGTCCCAAGATCTTGGCCATTGCTCTTTGTGCGATCTGAAGGAGAACCTCTGGCTTTGCCTAGAATGTGGGAATCTTGGTTGTGGCCGTGCTCAGTTTGGTGGCATGCAGGGACACTCTCATGGCCTGGAACACAGTAAATCATCTGGACATGGAGTTGCGGTCAAGCTAGGATCTATCACCCCGGAAGGAACTGCGGATGTCTACTGTTATACTTGTGATGAGGAGCGAGTTGATAATGATCTGGGTGCTCATCTCGCTCATTGGGGAATCATTCTTGCTGAACGCGAGAAGACGGAAAAGAGCTTGACGGAGATGCAAGTTGACGAGAACCTTCGATATGAGTTTTCTATGACTGATGAGGCCGGCAATGAGCTTCAAAAATTGTTTGGCGAGGACCTTACTGGCTTGAAGAACTTGGGTAACAGCTGTTATCTTGCCAGCAGTCTACAATGCC
Source organism: Cadophora malorum (assembly GCA_017365405.1). Lineage (NCBI taxonomy): Eukaryota > Fungi > Ascomycota > Leotiomycetes > Helotiales > Ploettnerulaceae > Cadophora > Cadophora malorum. The sequence goes on from JAFJYH010000040.1 coordinate 131,204, forward strand.
TGTTCGCTCTACCTCAATTCCAGTCCAGATACTACCAGCCGTCGGCAGATCTCCCTATCGTCGATGATCCTGCCCAGGATCTGGAAACTCAGCTGCGAAAAATCGGCGATGGCTTGCTCTCAGGACGCTATTCTATCCCAGATCCAGATGTCCGCACTGAGGATGAGAAGGTTGCCTACCAGAAAGGTCTGGCTCCTGCAATGCTCAAGGTGCTCATTGGAAAGGGACATCCCGAGTTCTCAACTATGAGACAGCAGGATGCGTTCGAGCTGCTGCTTCATCTCTTCAAGTTCATCACTCGCTCTCAACATAAGGCACCTCTTCAGGATCCAACTGAAGCATTCCGATTTGTAATGGAACAACGCCTACAGTGCTTGGGTTGCAAGAAGGTCCGGTATCGAACTGACGAACAAGACAACATCTCGGTCCCAGTCCCCGTTAGAAAGATCGAGGCTGCAGCTAGCGAAGATCCTGGTGAGGGAAAGAGGGACGAGTATGAGCCTGTAACTCTCAAAGAGTGTCTGGATATCTTCACGTCAGAAGAGATGGTCGAACTTACTTGCTCTTCTTGCGGCAACAAGGACGGCTTCACGAAGCGATCACTGTTCAAGACTTTCCCGGACGTTCTTGCTATCAATGCTCGGAGATTCGCTCTTGTCAACTGGGTTCCAACCAAGCTCAACCTACCAGTCATCGTTGGTGATGAACCTATCAGCTTGGACGACTACAAGTCTGCAGGTGCCCAGGACTCAGAGGAACTACTGCCAGAAGATGCCAGTGAGAGCAAGCAACCATCTTTCGTACCAAACGAGGAAGCTATCCAAGCCCTCGAAGGTATGGGGTTCCCTCGCAACCGATGTATCAAGGCTCTTCATGCTACCGGCAATACCGATGCAAACACCGCCATGGAGTGGCTATTCGGTCATATGGAAGATCCCGACATTGATGATCCGCTGGTTCTTCCCGATAGTGATAGCGCTCCAGCTACCGCTGACCCAGAGAAGATTGAGATGCTAGGCGCCATGGGTTTTGGTCCACCACAAGCCCGCAAAGCACTGAAGGAGACTGGAGGCGATATGGAGCGAGCTGTCGAATGGTTGTTCAGCCACCCAGATGACCAGGGCGAGTTTGAAGACGCTGCTCCCAAGAAGGAAGCTGGAAGCAACCATTTGCCAGCTAGTTTCCAACTTCACTCTATTATCTGCCACAAGGGTAGTAGTGTTCACTCTGGGTAAGTTCACCTGCTCTCTCGCTCCAGCCAACTGTTTCCCCATTATTCAGAGCAAACGAAGCTAATGCAAAACAGTCACTACGTAGCCTTCGTCCGCAAACTCCTCGCCGGAGAGGGTACTCCTCAATGGGTCCTCTTCAACGACGAGAAAGTCGTCAAGGCGACGGATGTAGAAGAGATGAAGAAATTCGCCTACGTGTACTTCTTCCAGCGTCAGTAAGGGTGGTCTAGTCTGATTTGGTGTGGGCATGGTGGTAGAGTTGCAGGCGTTGATAGGCGGTGACGATGATGAACAAAAGTAGAGCGAGCGAGTGAGCGAGGCATTTTCGTGCAATGAATGGGTGTGAAATGGGTACCATAGATAGATGGCAGACATGAGACAATGTTGATGACTGGAAATGATACCGCATGAAAGAATGTATGGCTTGGTTTGTTTATGATCGTGTGATGTAATTCTCAGTGGCACATCAAAGTTCCTCTAAATTTGGTAACCTCTCTGCCGTATAATCAAGCAAAGCACAATCGGGTATTTCCATTCAACTATCGTGCGGCGAAGTGCTATATTCTATCTAGTTGATCATCTCCTCCTCGGCAACATAGTGGAGGTAAGCACCCAGAAGCTTGATACCCTCAATGTAGTTTCTCTTGTCAAGCTTCTCGTTGATAGAGTGAGCGGCGTCTGTTGAGCTACCCATTGGGAGAAGGAGGACATTCTTTCCGGTTGCTTGCTCGAAGGTTAGAGTTACTGGGATACTGGGCAATTGTCAGTATTAACACTCCAGAATGTTGTTTGGTATGAGGTGACTTACCTTCCACCTTCTCTAGTCAAATCAGGCTTGACACCCCATACTCTCTCAACAGCCTTTCCGGCCGCAGTGAAGTTCCAGTGCTTGGGGCTCGCTACCCACCACTTGCCAGCGTGCTGTAGAGTAGTGTTGATAGTGTTCTTGCTTCCCAACTTCTTGAACTGCTCGTCGACATACTTGAAGACGAGGCGGTCGACATCCTCTGGTTCCATGTTGGGTACTGTGCGAATAGAGAACTTTCCAATAACCTTGGCTGGAATGACAGTCTTGGCACCTGGCTGTGAGAAGGCTCCCTCGATTCCGTGGACGGAGAGAGATGGGTATCTCCATCGGGCCATAAGAGTCTTCTCCTTGTCTGGGTGGATCGAAGTTTGGCTGCCGAGAGACTCGTACAGGTTGTCCATAGTGAATGCGATGTTTCCGTACAGTGACTGCTCTTCCTCGGTGAGAGGTGCAACAAGCTCAGCCAGACCTGGGATCTGAATCTTGCCGTTGGTATCAACGAGACTTCCAAGTACTCGCACCAAATCGGTCATTGGCTCTTGAGCAGTTCCACCGAAAACACCACTGTGGAGATCCTGACCTGGTCCTGAGATCTCAACAGAGTAATAACTGCAGCCACGAAGACCGTATGTCAAACAAGGCTTCTCTGTTCCCAACCAGTAATTGTCTGATATGCAAACCGCATCTGCGTCAGCAAAGTACTTCTTTGCCTCAGCGTTGATGAAATCGTCCAATCCCTCTGAACCATATTCTTCCATACCCTCAAAGCACATCAGCAGATTGACTGGGAAGTCTACGCCAGCCTTCTGATGAGCCTCAATAGCATTCAACCATCCCAGAACCGGTCCCTTATCATCTGTGCTACCTCGGCCATACATGCGTCCCTTGTCATCCACCGTGAGCTCGAACGGCTCAGTAGCCCATCCATCCTCCTTTCCAGCAGGCTGAACATCGTAATGGCCATAAACTAAGATAGTTCTCTTCTTCTTATCGTTTCCGTATCGGGCGATGACAACAGGTGGAAGCTCCAAGTGTTCCTTTCCAGGCTGTGGGCCGAGTGGTCGCTGTTCTACCTCTGCTCCTAGAGCTTTGAGCTCGTCTGCAAGGAATTGTCCCATTCGAACAACATCTGGACGGCGCTCTTCATCTGCAGAGATAGAGGGGATGGCAACGGCTTTTCGCAGACGCTCGATGAAGTGATCAGACAGGTCGTCGACCTGTTTGAAGAATCCATCTAATTGAGGAGCCATTTTCTGGGCTTGATGTGACCTGATTGTATCTGTCAGGTAGCTTCGAGTTGGTGTTTGTTTTTGTAGAGGACGGAATGGGATCGCAGATTTCGTGTTTTGGAAGGGTATTCGGGACTTGTTTACGCAGTTTCTGAATGTGATATTGTTGGTGGAAGCCTTCAAATACGATCTGAAGACAAACATGAGCTCGGAGTTGGCGGGGTAGTCAGGCTGTTTGACCAACGATCTGCCCTCCTTCTCTTTTGGGCTCCGTCTCTAAGCGGCAGGCACGCTCGGGCCACTGCAACATTTCATGGTCACGAATTAACGAATCAACATCAACATTTTACTATTCCATATGGAGTCCTTGTCACCGCCAAAAGGCCACGATAATGCTTCAGGACTGCCGGGCACGTTGGGAATTAAAATTGCCCAGGCAGTCTCATATTTACGCCAGCCTCCTGAAAGTCCTTCGAGCTCCTTCAACTCCGAGCCGATGCCCGACATCGACTTGAACCCCGATATCCCAATTTGGAAGGTGGGGGAGTTCAGTTACGAGAGAGAATATATCTACCTCATTGCCTGGGCGTACCGAGCACCTGAATTAACAAATTGGTACCATTGAGTAGAATGACTTGCCTGTCAAAAAGCATGCCAGTGCATAGCACGCTAGTCGCTGCGAGTCAATTGGCAAATATCAGACCAGAACAGATGGGAACAGGTTGATTTGGACTACGAATGCTAAGATACCATATGTTTTTGTTCTTCTCCTGTCTAGACTTCTTGCGTTGCCTCTTTTACCTGCGACCTCGTTATTCCATATCCATATTCTTGCATCACACTTTCAATGCCATGAGATTTAGCTGCCACGTTGCTGTACGCTAAGGCTGGAAATAGAAGAGATCGAAAGGATTGACTCTATGAGGTCCGCGCTTTGCCATCACTTTCCAAGGCTAAGCAATCAGTCTGCATATGAGACACGTAGGTGCTAGCAACTTGGCTTCTCAAGGGATCTTCCTGTTGGATTAGTCCACAGGCCTTATGATCCTAGTGGGGTTGAGCACAATCGAAAGATGTGATGATATAAGCCGAAGACTTTCTGGGATATCCGTTGATTATGGCGGCTTGTGGCTGTCAAAAGTGCCGAGAAGCACCGATAGGTCTGAAATATGTTGCTGCATTCTAGTCGACTTCGAGAGTCAAGAGACCTCCCGCATACTTCGGAAACGTAAAGATGTGCATACTTAGTCACTTTTGATGACACAGTTTCTCCATGTTCTAAGGTCAAAGTTCTGCCTTCTCGCAGGTATGACTAGACTAATAGCCTGGGTTGATATCTTAGCAACATATGTATCTGAACTAACGTCTACCCAAGTCGAAGAAAGTGCAGCTGTGATCATCAAGGAGTGTAACGAAATTACCCGTTGCACTGTGTAAACCTACGGCTCAGTGGCCAAGCATTCGTACCGCTGCAATGCGGTATCACTTTGGCTCCTAACATGGTAGTTGTGCCAAAGGTCAGCTTAGTTTATTGGCACTCCCTTATTTTGAACAGAACAAAACAGAACTAAGCATTGGACTTTCACAAGAATGTGATCCGGGAGATGCCGCATCAAGTCAATTTCTTTGTCGTGGAGTCTGTATGAGAAGTCACTAGAAAGAGCCACTTCTATTTGGAGATGTTCCCCCACTCAGCCTTACCACCAGACGGGTTGCTGGGGTAGGGTGGACAAGGTTGTGTCATTGGTTGCAGCCACTGACATCCATCCTTCGCGTCAACCTCAACGCCCGCTTCAAACAGACACATCGTCAGGAATCATCATATCAATGTTTCCTTCGGCCAATGTGCCACCGCGGTCCTCTCACCGATTATCTTTCCCAGGAAGAATGCAGAAACCTGATTTTGGGCACGATTCCGCAGCCATACATAGGTGCAGAGCCGACGAGATTCCCGCTACGGGAGATCTGTGTGTTTGCCTTGTCTGAGGCGCACCGCGTCTATAAAGTGCACTTTTGTTATCAAAGGGCAATTCGACCCCGGTAATGCTATCGTACAATTACCAAATGAGCTGCTCCAAAGTGCACTTTGCTATCATGGACGCGCTCGAGCGAGTCAAGGACGCTGAAAGCAGGTCTAGCTGTCCAATCATCCACTTCTCAAGTATCGCTTTTATGATATATCCTCTTGCTTCAACAGTCGCCTCGTCATCGGGCCGGGTGGAAGAAGTTCTGAGTGGATAGTACAAAATACATTATTGTCCCAGCCTCCTCCATTCTGCCCATGATGAAACCTCCTGTGCAGAAGGGCAAAAGCAGGATCGTGAGTCTTTTCCAGACCGGTCAACATGGGCCGCCTGAAGTACGCTACATAATTCGCCTATGTCTCTTCTATGCCGCTGCGGCATTTCTTACATTCGTTATTCTTGTTAATGCTGTCCGATACCACACCAGGCCTGAAACATATTTTGGTTGCTCCAGCTGTCAGTGAAGTAGCGGTTCTTGTCAAGATCATTCAACCATTTCACAACACCAAGATTGAAAGACCTCTCATAGTTCGGAGGAGGAATGATCCCAAAGAGTCGCGTATGCTTCCGTACACTTTGTTAACTCAAACCAAACATACATCCTCCTGGCAAATTCTACCATTTGCTCTTCGACTTATCTCCAACTATGTCCCCGCAAGAACACAAAGCACTTGCCACGATTTCCAAGCTTCCACCACACTCGATACAATCTTCCATTGCTATCGTTTCTGATGAGTTTGAGCAGCTAGCCCCACCGGAGAAAGATCCTTACGGAAACACAAGCAAGTTTACCATAGACGACATGAGTCAGTCTTCATATGTCGCCGTCGTTGAGATCTCTCAAGAACACAACTCATATGCTGCGACGACGGTGCCATGTCAGCACGCAGATGTGGTGCTTATGGAGTTGACAAGTGACGATGAGGATGGAAGTCTCATCGTTCCAGGTCGAGGTTATGACATGACAGCTCGCAAACACGCAGCGCTTAACACAACCGACGAGATCATTCTCGAGATAAGCGAGGGAGATTACTTGGTGGGAGTCTATTCGGATACTGAATGTACCTGTCCCTACAAGGACCTACTGGCGTGTAATGGTATGTCTTTCACCCAGTTGAATACGAAAGCACAACTGATTGATCCGGAAGGCGACTTCATACTTCCCTTCGAGTCAGTAGCCAGAGACGATGGCGAAGATATGGGGTCAACAACAGCGACGATCTGTGCCGACGATCAAGACAATATTCATACCGCTGTGGCTGAAAGTTGTTGGACCTAGGACGTTGATGTTTGGATTCTCAGTGGCCTAGTCGCTGTGTCTACTCAGCGACGCCCGCCTGTTTAGTTGATGTCTATCTGATATGCTGTAAGAACACCAGTAGTTGTGGACGCTTTCGGGGGGCGGAGTTCACTGGCAGTCTCGGCTACGAGCTGAGCAACAACAAGTACAACAATGATGAGTCAAAGGACATATGTAACCTCTTCAGAATCCTCACGAACCTACACGAATGGGACCGAAAGATAAAAGGAAGGGATCAAGACCTATGTTGTATGGGCTAAAGGGAGATATGCAAAGCTTGCAGAAAAACGAGCTCGGGGGGGATCCAAGGGTATGCGGGTCTGCGGGTTTGTGTGTGCGACAAAGGTACAGAGAAAGACACAAGGACAGAAGGATCCATGTATGAAGAAAACTGGTGACTTGAAAGCTCCAAGTGAACTGGGATGGATCAAAATTTTAGAGGAGCATTGGCATGTATCGCGAGATTCAAGCTTGATTAGACAGTAGATGGAGTTAGTTTTATGAAAGTGGTACTTTCCTCAACTCCGTGGGCACTCTCTATTTAACTTGCCTCTGAGAATGTTACAGTAGTATTTTGGATTGAAGACGCATCAAGAAACTGTCAAATCTTTGATTTTTAGATACATCAGAGCTTACTGTGAAGGGTGCTTTCTTTTGGCTTGCGTGAACCTAACTTCTGGGAGAGCCATCGCTTGAGTGGCCAAAATTTCGCAAGCGAAGCAGAAAGGTCCAGCACATTCTTATATATTTTAAACGAAGAAGTCTTGTTTTTCGAAAGTAAACATCCTCAGTCCCTTATATAGTGTAGTAATTCGTTAGTTACGATTGAAGTTCGGATTGGACCGTTTTTGGGAATCAAATATCAGCCTTGGCCATATATTTTCTAGATTCACCTTGCCGCCACTGAGTTTCTTACAAATTATTTGAAAAGTCTGACAAACGCACGCACTCATCGGGTTTGTTTTGTTCTGCTCTGCCACTTTCGCATCGTGTGGCTGTGACGTGGTTGTCTGATTCATTCCGATCGCATCACCAAAATCGCTTCGACCCCAGCGCCAGCCTCGGCGTCTTCACAATCAATCCCTCCATCTCCCAGAACAAAACATCACCTGAAGTCGCAGACAACGTAGGTCGTCAAGATGTTGAAGATTTGGTCTATGGTAAGCGAGTTCTACTCTGCGCAACTCTTTTAAAAGTTGCGCCTACCAGATGATATTGAGCAGGCGCTGACAATTTCCACAGAAGCAGAAGCAGCAGCAGGATGCGAACGCAGATGCTGCTGCAGGCAACAAGAGAAAGAAGGTTACGGCTGCTCAACTGCGAGTCCAGAAAGGTATATCCTATTGCTCAAGATGCGCATTTCGCTCGCCTCCCACACTGATCGTGTGCCTAGATCTCTCTGAGCTCTCCTTACCCAGTACCATGAAGACCGACTTCCCAGACCCCGACGATACCCTGAACTTCACACTCACGATCGAGCCGGATGAGGGCATGTACAAAGGCGGCAGATTTCATTTCACATTCGCGATCAGTCAGGGCTTTCCGCACGAAGCGCCGAAGGTCAAATGTACGCAGAAGATTTACCACCCTAACATCGATCTGGAGGGGAACGTCTGCCTGAACATCTTGCGAGAGGACTGGAAGCCAGTACTGAATCTGCAATCCGTGGTCGTTGGTCTTCAGGTATGAGACAGACAGCCCGTAGGGAGTTTTTGAAGGTCTGAATGCTGACTGGAATTTCTAGTTCCTCTTCCTTGAGCCCAACGCATCAGATCCCTTGAACAAAGAAGCTGCGGAGGATTTACGGTCGAACAGAGAAGGATTCAAGCGCAACGTTCGATCAGCTATGGGAGGTGGAGCAGTCAAGAGCCAGTCTTTCGACAGAGTCCTGAAGGTCTAGGAGGTCTATTGCAGGTCTATTGGAGGGGTTATTGGGTTATGAGCATATATCTACAACTAGACATTACACGTCTAGACGAGCGAGCATTCTTCGGGCATAATGGGGCGTTCATATTTGGAGGCCTGGGAGTAAATACGGGTTGTCTCGTGCGTTTCTGAAGCGTAGATAGTACTCAGTCATATGAATCAGAGGGGTTCTTTTCCAAGACGACAATATCTTTCAGACGGAGGTCTACTCTGGGAATTTGATATTCGCGTTCACGTTTGCAACATCTTCAATGACACAAGTTCCCATTTTAGCTGCTTTGAATAATTTTCTCTCCATATTTATCCCTACCCATATATAATAATAAGCCATACAATACCCCTCGTTATCTCGTCGTAATCGCCTCTCCACATTCTGCACAGCTGGAACAGGCCAAGCCCAGACTCCCATTTCTCTCCACTCGGCTCGGTTCCGTTGTCGGAAGAGCTCGAAATTTTGCTAAAGAGTCATTCCTCAAAACACAAACAACCTTCACTTCTTCTCTCTCACAACAACAACTCCACTCAATCATACAAAATGGCCTCTCGCACATTCTCCAGAGCTCTCCGCTCCCCATTGGCAAAGCAATTAAGTGCTCCAGCCCGCCGCACCTTCGTTTCTGCCCTCAATGCCTCTGCCAGACCTACCGCTGCCCGCGCAGCTGTTGCGTCTGCTCAACAGGTTAGAGGTGTAAAGACTATTGACTTTGCTGGTGTTAAGGAGGATGTCTACGGTATGTCATAACAAGTTCGCTCCAGATGCTTTTGCTGACAATGTCTCCAGAGAGAGCTGACTGGCCTCCTGCGAAGCTCCAAGTATGTTTCACCTCACACCGCACATTTCGAACTCTATACTGATTCCTGTGTAGGAGTTCTTCAAGAACGACACAATGGCAATTATCGGATATGGCTCCCAGGGTCACGCCCAGTCCTTGAACATGCGTGATCAAGGTCTCAACGTCGTTGTTGGTGTACGAAAGAATGGACAATCGTGGAAGGACGCTCAACAAGATGGCTGGGTTCCAGGAAAGACCCTCTTCGAGGTCGATGAGGCTATCTCCAAGGGTACCATCATCATGAACTTGCTTTCTGATGCTGCGCAAAGCGAGACCTGGCCAGCAATCAAGCCCCAGATCACCAAGGGAAAGGTAAGCTGCACCAAATAAGGTTTTATTGGCCCAAGCTGACTCAATTAGACCCTCTACTTCTCCCACGGTTTCTCCCCAGTTTTCAAGGACCAGACCAAGGTCGATGTCCCAACTGACGTCGATGTCATCCTCGTTGCCCCCAAGGGATCTGGCCGTACCGTCCGAACACTCTTCCGTGAGGGCCGTGGTATCAACTCCTCCATCGCCGTCTTCCAAGATGTTACCGGCAAGGCCAAGGAGAAGGCAATTGCTCTCGGTGTCGGTGTCGGCAGTGGTTACCTCTACGAGACCACCTTCGAGAAGGAGGTCTACTCTGACTTGTACGGTGAGCGTGGTTGCTTGATGGGAGGTATCCACGGTATGTTCCTCGCACAATACGAGGTTCTCCGTGAGCAAGGCCACAGCCCCAGTGAGGCTTTCAACGAGACTGTTGAGGAGGCTACCCAATCTCTGTACCCATTGATTGGCGCAAACGGCATGGACTGGATGTACGAGGCATGCTCTACCACCGCCCGTCGTGGTGCCATTGACTGGAGCGGAAAGTTCAAGGATGCATTGAAGCCAGTCTTCAATGATCTTTACGACTCTGTCAAGACCGGAAAGGAGACTGAGCGATCGCTTACCTTCAACTCTCAACCTGATTACCGTGAAAAGTACGAGGCAGAGATGAAGGAGATCCGCGACTTGGAGATCTGGAGAGCAGGAAAGGCTGTTCGGTAAGAATTTACGCTCGCGTTACAAGAAGCATCACTAACTCATTCATAGCTCCCTCCGCCCCGAGAACCAGAAGTAAGGTTGATATTTGCGCGCGACACAATGGGGCTGGTATTTTTCTGACATGGGCGTGGAACTCTGGCGAACTGTACAATACTCTCCTACTACGGGGATTTATGGTATCTGGAATTGCGAAAAGTTTATTATACCTACCTACCTTGCAGCATTGCTTTAACTGCTCTTACAACTGCGTTGACACGATTTTCTTCTTAGCCAAGTATGACTGTACATTTTCTCTCCGCGACCGGCATACGTTTCTCCGAATTGATCGGACTAAGTGGATACTGATATGAAGCTTCTAGATTTATTTATTTATTCTCAGGTTGCACTCTCTTCACGTACATTCAGCACTACATATTCCACATGATATCCTTCTCGAATCCTCCCATACAGCTCACTTCGTCTCCATAGAACCGCATACCATGGCCAACCCCACCAAATCCCCACCACTAACACGACCCTCCGTCATCGCCGCCCATAATCTTATTCGCGAACACATCCATTACACACCCGTCCTCACAAACACAACACTCAATGACCTCGCATCAGCACCTCAATCTGCTGCCGATCTAGCGGATACACCATGGGCAGGCCAAACCGCAGCAAACCCAAAGCTGCGCTTCTACTTTAAATGCGAGAACCTGCAGAAGGTGGGCGCCTTTAAGGTGCGGGGTGCCTTCCATGCCTTGAAGAGGTTGATGGCAGAGGAGGGCTGGGAGGAGGGTGGTGGAAGGGAGAAGGGCGTTGTTACGCATAGTTCTGGTTGGTTTCTGCTTCAATCCATCTGCAATAATGCTCAATTGAGCTTCCGTCATTCAATTAGAGGGGCGTACCCAAGCAGAAGAACAATCGACTGACTTCAATCTCCCAACAGGAAACCATGCGCAAGCCCTCGCACTCGCAGCCCGTACCATGGGTATCCCAGCTCACATCGTCATGCCTACGATATCCACTCCCTCCAAAATAGCAGCTACGAAAGGCTACGGCGCAAAAGTCATATTCAGCGGAAGCACAAGCACAGAACGCGAAGCAGTAGTCGCAGACGTCATGAAAGATACAGGAGCACGACTGATACCTCCCTACGACCATCCTGATATCATGCTTGGTCAAGGAACACTGGGTATAGAGCTACAAGAACAAGCTGCGAAGATAATTGCTTCAGGGGGTAGCAAGTCAGGGAAGGGATTAGATGCTATCATTGCACCTTGTGGAGGCGGCGGCATGCTGTCTGGAACAGCACTTAGCTGTGAAGACACAGGCATATTCGTTTTTGGAGCCGAACCAGAGTTCCAAGGCGGCGACGACTGCAAACGCGGCCTAGAGCAAGGGAAGCGCATCGAGACCGTCAAGACTCTCACCATCGCGGACGGACTTCGCACACCTGTAGGTGCTTACCCCTGGACGGTGATCCATGATCGGAAACTGGTCAGGCAGATGTTCAGTGTGACGGAAGAGCAGATTAAGAAGGCGCTGAGGCTGGTGCTGGAGAGGATGAAGGTTTTTGTGGAGCCGAGTGCGGTGGTTGGATTGGCTGTTGCATTGTACAATGAGGATTTCAGGAGGTTGGTTGAGAAGGAGGGAGGTGCCGATGGGTGGGATTTGGGTATCGTGTTTAGTGGTGGGAATACGAGCGTGGAGTTTCTGTCGAAGCTGTATGCTGTTAGCGAGGTGAAGGCGGAGAGGGAGGGAGGGGTGGTGGGGATGGATAGGAAGAAGACCGTTGAGAATGTTGCTGGATAGATGGCAAGGTGGAATTGCTCGAGAATCCTTTTGACCATTTTATCATCAATCATATCGTAATAAACACATATGTTTGTTGACATGTCCTTCGCTTAGCGACAATCTCGAACAAGTAGTTGCCAAGGTACACGACTTGAAACAAATCCTCGACCTTCTATTCATGTTGTTACCTACCCCATCAAATCGCCGGAGTGCACGTTGTTATTTCACTTGCTTATTCTTCCAAAAAAAAAACCCTCATTCGTACTCACCGTCTCCGGGGCACTTGCATACTGCTCTGGCTCCTCAGGAATATTTTTCATGCATCTTCGCTTGCCCTGCCCCTGCAACTTGTCACCTTCCAGCTCGATATCACAGCTCTTGCTTAGCTAAAAAAGTGCCCGAAACAGTGCATATGTCCACCACCAAACAGGGGAAAACCTTGTGGCCTTTTGAACTCGTCTCTATTCGTCCAAAACATCCTTATCGTGTTCTCAAATGAGAGGTGAGCGACGCACGAGAGTGAAGATATAAGTGACCAGATTTGGCCGGTATTCAAGCTTTTTCTATTGCATTCGGGTACAGAAGTACGTTTTGCCGCCTTGGAGATATGCACAGATGTGTGATGTGCGTCTCCAGATGGCCCAATGACACTGGACATGTGTTCCTTAGCAGCGCAATTTTGAGCTGGTTATACAGTAGTGAATTGTCGTTCTAATTGAGTTGCTAATATCAAGTGAAGCTATGGACTCCAATGCCTTCTAGATTGAACTGTTCGGGCTAGAAAGTCACTTCCCGAGTACCACGATTCAGGGCTCAACCTTCACTTGTATGTTTCATCAGATTCACTCCTCATGTCTTCCCCGATATTCGACCATCCAGCTCTTATCTCCCCGATGACTAAGTATATTAATCCCTCCCCGCCCTCTTCCGCTACAGCACACCACCACCACCACCACCACATTGGAGGCACTGGCTGGAAAGCTTATAAGCTTGGTTTGAGTATATCGCGCTGCTCAGAACGACCAGAAGAGACCGGTTGGAGGAGTAAAGGTACCAGTCGTCTCATGATTGGACGATATGACTTGTTCATGTTGCCATTCCCATTGTTGTCGTCTCGACTTCCGACGAAAGTTACACTGACCTGGTGGAAAGCGAATACTGTCACGAATGAATTAATGAGCGACTCCACTATTTTGACGTGGATCGATCAGGTCGTTGACAGTTGTGAGTTTATCCATGGCATGAGGAAATGAGACGGATCTTAAAGTAGTGATTGGTTGTTGACATATTTCTCGCTTAAACATTTCGGACGGTACTAGCTCACTTCATTTTATTCGGTATCGTCCATTCTGGTACCTTAATTGGGCGTTGACAAGTGTTACTTTCGATAACCAGATTATGAGAAAAATGATCTATAGTCCCGTTATCAGGCGCTATACTAACTGCTCTAAGCTCTTGAACACAACAATTCATCTCTAACACAGAACAGTATACGAAATACAAAACAAGAACTACACGCGAACCCAAAGTCGAATCCACACCTCCTACCACAAACTTCAAGCCTCGACTCTCCCTTCGATTTCCAAGAAACCCTTCACCATATCCCCAACCGTCTCCCTCAGCCCCCTGAACTCCAACCCTAACTCCCTCCCAATCTTCCCGTTATCAACCCTATAAACATCCGGGTAAGCAATCCCACTCCCCACCTTCCCCTCCGGCACCCTCTCCCTCAACTCCGGAAATTCCTCTCTCAGAACATCACAGATAGCTTGATAAGTATACCCTCCAGCAGCAACAATATATCTCTGACCCGCGGCCCTCTCACTCTCAAAAGCCAGGACATGCGCCTCACCTAAATCACGTACATCTACGAACGCAAAGAACGCCGTGTCCGGAACAGTCTTCTCCGAGCCGTTGATGAGACGATAAATATCCGCCGACGAGGTATTAAGCCCTTTCAAACTCTCCACCGAATGTGCGGCGGGACCATACACCATCGGCGGACACAGGGTTGTGACATTGAAAGTCGGCTTATTGTTCTCAACGAAATCGAAAGCAGCACGTTCAGCGAATGTCTTGGATGCGCAGTATGCTACTGCGCCGGCGGTGTTTGGATCCGCTGCTTCCTGGTAGGTGATGGGGTTCCAGTCGGATTCGGTATAGGTGTAGCCTGGGCGGGCGCCGAGATTCAAGTCGTCGATTGCGGCGAAGGAGGAGGTTATTACGACGCGTTTGAGGAGGGGATTGTGCTTTTGGATGGAGGTTAGGACGGAGGTTGTGCCATTTATGGCGGGGTCGAGGAGGTCGCGTTTGTTGTCTTGGACTTGCATTTGCTGGAGGTATGTTAGCTTCTGTTTACTTTTTGGTCGTTGCGTGAAATCCTGTCTCGAACCCGAGCCTAGGCTCAACTTTCGCTCGAAACCACAATGCCAAAATAAGGGAAGACTTACGAATGGAGAGGCAGTATGAATCACACCATCAACACCTCTAACGGCCTCGTCATGCGCTCCAGGTGTCGCTACATCTCCCACAATAGCAAAGGACAGCCTATCCAGATACTGCTTATGTGACTTCTTGACTTTCTCAGCTGTTGCTTGAGTTCGAACAGTCGTTCTGACGTTGTAACCTCGTGAGAGGAAAGAGTTCAAGACGTGCGCAGCGACATAGCCGGATCCACCTGTGACGAGAACTGTTTTGCCCGCACCGGTTTGGGCTGGTTGGGAGGGAGCTGAAGACATTGGATTGGTGTTTGTAGAATTGGTTTGATTCGAGATGTTCTTGAGTGGAGGAAATAGAGGTGTGGTTGAGTAGATGGGAAGTGTTGAAAGGATGATTGAATATTGTTTAGAAGACACTGGTGTTCTGTTTCTGATGCTGATTTGGATCTTCAATTCCCAGAGAAAGTAGCCCATCTTATATATCTGAATCCGCACCAGAGATCAAGAAATTCTCCTCTCCTCTCCTCAATACCCAACCCATCCCTACCTTCCAACAGCTTCTCCGCGTCACCGAAATCTTCTTTGCAGTATTAACCCACAAATCCGAGCCCAACATCAACCACCCAGCTATCGCCGACGCCTCGCGACCCAAGCACAGCCAGCAAGCACACCATAAACGTCTTCAATCAATCAACCAACACAAGAAATTCAATGCAGAAAGCTGACAAACCTCCAATCCTTCGCACCACACAAAGCATCGTGCAACCACACACTCGTGCGGCCGACGTCATTCGCAATCACCAAAAATCGCAAACCACACAAAACAGAAAAGAAAAAGGTAGGGGTGCGCAAAGCTTAAAACCGAAGCGGCCGCAGAGCTTTTCGGAGTTGGGTTTCGGCGTTGCAGACCAACAGTTGGACGTTCTGGCTGCTGAATCAGCTGCGTGCTGTCTGAAGCGAGCGAAGCGAACCGGCCTTTTCGGAAGCGATCGGGTTGTGTTGTTGTTGTGGTTGCGATTTGATTGAGGGTCGGGACAACTTCATTTCCATCGGTGTTGTTCTTGTTGAAAAGTCCGTCTGGTGTTGAATATGTCTCGTGAAACGCGAAGGTCTAGTAAGAGAACGTTTTGTCTTTCGAATCTTTTCATTCTCGTCTGAGCTCTGTGGCGCTGTAGCATTTGTCGTGCCATCACATTGGAAAATGGCGATGAGTTCTCTTGAACGTTTACTTCTCATCATTCATTCATTCAATCTATATCCTTGAGTTAATCAAGGTCGGATATATCTCTATAGACATGTATGGACTTTTTTGGCCAGATATCTTATAAACGCCGCTGTTGAAAGATGCAATGCCCGCACGTTGAATGTGCCTTCAGTTCCCTCCCCTTCGCTAATGCTGTTAAGAGCCGCAGTATAGTCAACGCCAAACCCAGGATGTTCTATAGATGACAAGAAAATTGCAACGTGTGTATAAGAGTAGTCTAGAAGAGTCCATCGATCTCGCCAGTCTCAGTATCTACATCAACGTTGAGATATCCGGGAGCTGTTGGAAGACCTGGGATGGTTTGGATATCGGCAGCTAGGGCATACCTGTCTACTGTTAGTAAATGGTCATTTTTGCAGGATGAATGGACTTACAGATATCCTGCACCGGCCGCCAACCGGACGTCTCTGATCGGGACCGTGAAACCAGTTGGGGCACCCTTGAGATTAGGGTCATGAGACAATGAGTATTGCGTCTTAGCAATACAGATTGGCAAGTTGCCGAATCCTTGCTTGGTATATGTGTCGACCTTCTTCTGAGCAATTTCGCTGAACTCAACCTTGTCAGCTCCATACATCTGCTTGCCAATCGCCTCGATACGTGTCTGAACATCGCCGTCCAGGCTGTAGAGGAGCTTGAAATTGTTCTCCTTCTCGCTAGCAGCGATGACACCCTTGGCGATATCAACAGCACCTTTTCCGCCTTCGGCCCAGTGGTTGGCTGGAATAGCATCTTCGGCACCAGCAGCAATGGACTCCTGTCGGATGACTTCAATCTCAGCATCGGTATCAGTCTCAAACTTGTTGATGGCAACAACGACTGGAACACCATAAGTCTTAGCATTCGAGATATGCTTCTTGAGGTTGACACATCCCGCACGGAGAATCTCAATGTTCTCTTCACGATAGACTTTGTCGAGAGCAGCTCCAGGGGCGATAGGAGGCCCACCTCCGTGGACCTTCAAGGCTCGAACCGTAGCAACAATGACGACAACGTCGGGAACAAGACCAGAAGATCGGCACTTGATATTGAAGAAACGCTCACCACCCATGGTGAAGTCAAATCCAGCTTCAGTGATGACGAAACCGGCCTTCTCACTGTGGTTCTCATCAGGCTCAGTTCCGGCGAGCTTTAGAGCAAGCTTGTCAGCAAGGACCGAACTAGCTCCAATACTGATATTTGCAAATGGACCAGCGTGGACGAACACCGGGGTACCCTCCAAAGTCTGCATAATGTTGGGCTTGATAGCATCCTTCATCAAAGCAGTAAGAGCACCACCAGCACCGATATCATCACAAGTGACTGGGTCACCAGCTTTGGAAGAACCGATAACCATTCTGCCGAGACGTTCTCTCATGTCATTGAGATCGCTGCTCAAAGCAAGAATGGCCATACATTCACTAGCCACGGAGATATCGAATCCGGTCTCTCGAGTCTGGCCCTTCTCAGTAGGAGCAGTACCGACAGTGATCCCTCTCAAGTGACGGTCATTAACATCCAACACACGTCTCCAGGTGATTGTGGATGGATCGATATCCAATCTGGCGAATCGGTTGACCTCCTCCTCTGTGAGCTCATTCGGGTCGGTCTTGGTGATACCGAGCTTTTTGAGACGACGGAACATGATGGGCTGGAATTCCCGCTTGCCCTTCTTTGTTGGGACAAGACGGTTGAAAAGAGCTCTGTCCTTTTGTGTGTTCTCATGAAACATTCTAGTCTCAATCGCAGCAGCCAAAAGGTTGTTTGCGGCAGTGATCGCGTGAATATCCCCAGTAAGATGAAGATTGAACTCATCCATAGGAATGACCTGACTATATCCACCTCCAGCTGCTCCTCCCTTGATACCAAAAGTTGGCCCTTGACTTGGTTGACGTACATTTGCGAACGCAATGCGATTCAGATGGGCACCAAGAGCTTGAGCAATGCCCATGGTGGTGGTGGATTTGCCCTCACCAAGAGGTGTTGGAGTGATACCGGTAACGACAACATACTTGCCGTTACGGCGATGCTCAAGTCGCTTGAGAAGACTCAAGTCCACTTTGCCCTTATAGGCACCGTATGGCTCAAGCTCGTGTCCAGCGATACCGATCTCTTTTGCGATACGGGTGATCTGTTTTGGGCGCTGCGCTCTGGAGATAGCAATATCCGAGGGCACAGGAGTCTGAAGCTTGAGAGGCAAGGGGAGAATTGATCTGCTCTTTTGCTTCTCGGAGTAGTGTGCAGCCGAGTCCACAACGTTCTGCAGCAACATTGCAACCGTCATTGGGCCAACTCCACCTGGTACTGGGGTGATGAAAGAGGCGACTTCCGAAGCAGAAGCAAAATCCACATCGCCAACGAGTCTTTGGCCAGACTTCTTCGTCTCATCAGGGATGAAGTTGGTCCCAACATCGATCACCACGGCCCCTGGCTTAAGCCATTCGCCCTTGACGAAGTTTGCCTTCCCAATTGCTGCCACAAGAACATCTGCCTTCTTGATGTGATCCTCAAGACCTGCGGTCTTGGAGTGGCAGACCGTGACAGTAGCGTCAGCATTCTTGAGAAGATAGCTGACTGGGCTCCCAACAATATCACTGCGTCCTAGCACGACGGCATTCTTTCCCTTGAGATCGATACCACTCTCTTGCAACAAGACCATAACCCCCTTGGGAGTGCATGGCGTGAACAATGGGTGCCCTCCACGCTTTGCAAGCTCTCCAATATTGTTTGCACCGAACCCATCAACATCCTTCTCGTCTGCGACAGCCGAGGTGACTGCATATTCGGAGATGTGTTTGGGTACTGGTAATTGCACGAGAATTCCGTGGACGGTGGTATCGTAGTTCAGACGGGTGATATCCTCAAGTAGTTCGGCTTCTGAAACAGTCTCGGGGTATTGGATAAGTTCACAATCGATGCTAGCCTGTTATTGAATGAGTAAGAAAATGTATGCGGCATGTGAAGAGATATGTTTACCTCCTCGGCTGCCTTCAGCTTCATGCGAACATAAGTAGCTACATCTGTCAGTCTAAAACACCTGCATGAATTCAACAATTTGACAAACTCGAATCTGATCGATCACCAACTATGTTTGATTAGCATAGCTCTGTAAATTTTGCGTACTAGACATACCTTGGATGATCTTGAGCGAAGGCTTGTACCTCGGGTTGACCTTCTGGGTGCTCTCGATCTCGGCATGGAGCCTCTCACGGATCTTTTTGGCAATGGCAGTGCCATCAATCTTGGTAGCCGTCATCGCAGGTATAGTGCTGGAGAATGGCCTAGATTGTGTAGAGTGTGGAATTGAGGAAAGGGAGGAGGAAGTTGCAGCGGAGGTGGGGGTGAGAAACCCAAGGCCTGACGATCGACCGTAACGAAGATTTTGACCCCGCGATTTTAACGTGTTCCTGGCTGTAGACGAGGCTGAAGGACTGCAATTGGAGAATGAACGCGCTGCACAGGTCCGGACTAACGGGCGCCGAGGTAGTGAAACTGATGGGTGTGATTGTGGCTGGGAATTGATTTGTTCTCGGTGAGTTAATGGTAGAGAGAGTGCAGAGTAAAGTCTGGACCGGGAGCTGGTTGAGGCGGACGAGAAAAAATGATAGGACCTCGTCTGTAACTGGAAGGCGCACAACACCTCACTACAACATCCACTGCTACTACCACTGTTACTCCTGCCAGAGCTGTGCCGTTGCAGCTGCAGAGAAGCATGCGCTCGCCTGAACATGCCGGGGATAGCAATTGCCTGGGGGCCGAACAGTGATGACTCTGAGCAGATGAGCAATTGTACCTTACCCGGTTGAAAAAGAATGACTGCACACTTGAAGGAGCGGACAAGACCGACCCAGGGCCGAATTGAGATGTAGTGCAAGTAGTGTAAATAGTATACAAAGAAAGATGAGTAACAAAAAAGAACAGATGAGTCAAAATCTAAGGGCCCAGTCCTTATCCGCAACGCGTGGACCGGCTCCAGGATGAATTCTGCCCCTTCTGCGCCTTCTGCCCTGCCTGGCCCAAGGCTCCTTTCTCTGCTCTGGTGCTCTGGTGCTCTGGTGCCATCATCCATTTCTTTTCTGCTTAGCGGCGGCGGGGCATCTGATTGGCTGACTCAACCACACATTTTCCCACGGTTCGCTTTGGAGACCAGTGTAGGAGCCAGGCGAGGCAAGTGGCATCGCGAACTTTTAAAAAGAGAGCCCTTACCCCCCGCATTCTTCTATCTTCAGTGCAAGGAATATTGAACACTGAACCGCCAAAATGAGACCGACCTTGCTTCAAGGACATGTAAGTTCTGCCGCGCAAATCCTGACGCTTTTTGCTCTGCGACCTCTTCTAACTTAGTACCCCACTACAGGAGCGGGCTCTCACCCAAATCAAGTAGGCAAACCAACCTCAAATGCACGGCACATGGACTTGGTATTGATACATTATACAGATACAACAGAGATGGTGATATCATCTTCTCGACCGCGAAGGATCAGCACATCTGCGCCTGGTTCGCACACAACGGCGAGCGCTTGGGAACATATCACGGCCACCAGGGAGCCCTTTGGACTGTTGATGTTGACCCAACCAGCACGGTGATCGCCAGTGGTGCCGCCGACAACACAGTCCGGTTATGGGATATTCGTTCGGGCAAATGCCTGAAGGTTTGGAACTTCGATACCGCTGTCAAGAGAGTCGAGTTCAACGAGGACGGTTCGCAACTGTTGGCCGTTACGGAAAAGCGAATGGGTTTCTTGGGCACGATTGTGGTTCTGGATATCAAGGTCGATGTCGAGGCTGAGCAGTCGGATGAGAAGGCTATGGTCATTACTTGCGAGGAGAGCAAGGCTACCGTTGCAGGATGGAGCTATCTCTCGAAGTACATCATTGCGGGACATGAGGACGGATCAATTTCACAGTACGATGCAAAGGTAAGCATACCTACGGATACTGTGCAGGAATGGTAAGACTAATGACATATAGTCCGGAGAACAACTCGACAATGTTCAAGTACATGAAATCGACATGCAAGTAACCGATCTCCAGTGGTCCCCAGATCGCACATACTTCATCACCGCCTCCAAGGACAAGACCGCAAAGCTCATCAACGCCACGGATCTCCAAGTCATGAAGACCTACGTAGCCGACACTCCTCTCAATAGCGCCTCAATCACACCCAACAAGGACTTCGTCATCCTCGGAGGAGGACAGGCCGCTATGGACGTTACCACAACCAACACCAGACAGGGTAAATTCGAAGCGCGTTTCTACCACAAAGTTTTCGAAGAGGAGATTGGTAGAGTCCGTGGCCACTTTGGACCTTTGAGTAAGCTCCTTTTCCTCACAAACACGTTCGACACTATTCTTTCGTCAAGTATACTGATAAGAACCCTTAGACACTGTGGCAGCCGACCCGACCGGAAAGGGCTACGCCAGCGGTGGAGAGGACGGCTACGTCCGCGTCCATCAGTTCGACAAGGCCTACTTCGACTTCACCTACGAAGTTGAGAGGCAAGCACGGGCAGCTGGACAGTTGTAGTGTGTGTTGCGCTGGTACATGTGTTCGTTCTTGGCTTTACTTGCTTGCGTCGGGAACCGGGTGGGTTGTGCATTTTCAGGCGTTTTAGGGATCCATCCTTGTAAAGGGGGCAGGGCACCAAAAGGCTTGTTTGTAGTAGAATTAAAACGACTCTCTTGACATCGGATCACGGTGCTGGGGGAGAGATAGTCTTTGGTTCTGCGCGAATGGAAATCATCATAATCCAGATGGTTGCTTAAAGCATCGGCAAGGAATATTGGGATCCCAATGTGAATGCTGCGAAAGTGGACTTAGATGATCTAGGTTCATCGGCAATGTGTTTGGACCTCTCGTACTTGCAGAGCAGGTGACTGGAGTAATTCTAGCCAGCGAACGAAGGGGCAGCTCAAGCTACGCTACGATTAAAACCTCACGCTCCTGCCCCGAAAACAGCAGGACTATGCAGCTAGCATAGCAGCATCACTATGAAATGCAACACCCCCTATAACTCTTCAGCACAAGCATACATACAAAATACCAGAAGTATCACTGTAGGACAAATTATCTCTCCAAGATACCAAGTATGATCTGCTCCACTCCACAAATCTAAAAATACTCGGCTTCTCTCTCCCATGTAAGAAACCTTTCAACCACTCCACGCTACATCCTTTCCATCATCCTCCCTCTATCGTTTCACCCAAGTTACCCAACCCTACTCCACACTCCCAAACACTTGACTTCTTATCCACAAATCTCATTCCCATCAATCTCGTAGGCCGCTTCGGCTCCCCGGAGCCCGAGCTGGCGAGGAGGGATGCAAAGGCAAGAGACGCCAAGCAAGAGAAATCTCGTATAACACTGTACTAGGTTCCGGTCGAATCGAGTTACTAATGCCTGAACTACTTTTGAAGATTACTTCCTTCCTGCTCACGACGGTACATTCTAGCTTTTCAATCCATTCCAGTACAGTTCAGCCTTCCCACCGCCCGATATCCCGATATCTAGCTCGACTTCACTTGACTCGATGGACAGCAAACCATGTCTATACACATACAGATGCAATCCACACGCATATCTCACAGCCGTCACACAACGCGGAGCACGACATGAAGTGGTTGTAAAGTCACGAAGGGTATTCAATTTTAAGTGCCAGGTTAACGCCAACCATACAGACACACAGAGAGACCAGAAACAATCATCAGTACGGAAGAAACAACGCAACAAGTACATAGATACATAAATACAACAGCCCGTTCCCTTCAGGCAGCCAGTGAAGCTGACGAAAGGAGGCAATGATGCAGAAGAAGCAAGCCAAGCCAAAGCCAAAGATTTTTAGGTATCCCTCAATTCCATTCATCTGATCTTCCCTCCACACCTCTACACGTTTACGTGCCTCTAAAAGCAGACTAGGAACAACGAGGTAAACGCCACGTCAACCAGCCGGAAAATGGGCCATGCATGCTGTGGGTATTATTACAGGAGGCCCTTTCTCTTTCTTCTTTCCATCCCCCAACCTGTTCAGACCACCAAAATAGGTAGGTCTGTTTAGCGACGGGTGAAGCAGCACATGATACCCGAGCGACCCAGGAACCACATGCATCCGATAAAACGGACGCATGCCAGGACGGCGGTGGCGTACAGGAGGATAGTGAAGAACTTCTGGGTGCGATCGGCTGCGTCGTGGCTCTGTGAGGTATGTTAGTACATATCCCGTGTAAAGAGGAATAAGGGTTGCTTACTCCAAAACCAAACTTGTTGACACTGTCACTAGTGATGACAACTGCCAATAGGGCGTTCGAGAAAATCCAGCAGATCAGAAGCTTCGTTCTGAAAGACTTGTAGGAATCTTCGAGAGTCTTCTCTTCGACTTCCTCGACGGCGATATATGGCTTCAATGCGCGCTTGACGGTTGCCTCGAATTGACTGTCAATATCCTCTTGTGGCCTGTCAATTTCTTCGACAACTGCTCCCTTTCCGTCTTCCTTTTTGGTAGTCGCGGATGGGAGAGCATCGGCCTTGTCGGATCCCTTGGTACCCCAAGAAACATCGTGCCAATTGCTGAAGGCGTAGACCATGAGGATGTTGATGTAGGAGGACATGAGGAGCAAGTATTGACCGAAAGAGGTAAACATGTGCCAAGGATCCAGGTACATGAAGGATGCGACGAAGTAGAGACCGAAGGTGGCCAACAGGGCAATGATGATGATACCACCACCGCCATCACTGCTTCCGAAGAAACTCTTGAAGAAATCATCCACGCTGTCGGTATCGAAAGACGAGCCCGAGATACCACGGATAGCCAGGTACATAGACAGAACGATCAGGTATGCATTGATAACACCGAAAACGATGAAAGATATCATGTAAGTGACCTTGGATCCCTTTGGTCTGTTACCCAGTGCCAGGATGAATTGGACAAGGAGGAAAGCCAGGTAGAGGTACTTCAGGATTGTGTTGATGATCGGAGTTGCCGTGTCGCCAAATGGCCAGCCGTGATGTTCAGCAGAGGTATCAGAAGCTGCTGTTGGGTTTCCAACAAGGTCCATAATTACAGTAGTGGTGAGCCAGAAAGATGCCAACATGAACCAAGACAGGAAAACGGTGAACATATTGTAGATCAGTTGAATGTGGAGGAAGAACATGCGGACAAGATTGTGACCACTCTTGTACCTGTGAAAGTTAGCTTTCGATCAAATACAAAATGCGACGCCCAACTTACATTCTGCCGAAATGCATGATTGAGTACATACTAGCGGCGAACGAACCGTTCAGCCATCTTCGACGTTGTCCAATGAATTCAGCAGCTCCTTCTGGAACATCAGTTTCTCCCTTGGCAGCTTTGATGTACGTCAGATGCCACTTCGATCCAGCTTTAGCGACCAGCTCGAAACACAGAATTCTGTCTTCGGCCAAGAACATGTTCTTCTTGAAGATGTTCATTCCTTCAATACCCTTCTTGCCATACTTCTTGGAGAGCGTGTGATCACCGTGGAAGTATTGTTCCAGAGGTCGGCCCATGATGGCTCGGAAACGATACGCTGAGAAAGCACCGGGCAACACACTGACATATCCGAAAGAACTCTCCAGGGGTTTGTCCAGAATATTGGAGATCTTGTACTCAAAATTCTGTGCTGCCACCAGAGGGTTCAAAAGCTTCCTACCGCCTTTCCCAAGCATGGCATGGATCTCACCGCATGCTCCTCCCAAATCTTTGTCGTTGTAGAAACCTTCCCAGAGAGAAAGAAGAGATTTGGGCCCGGGCTTGGTTCCAGCATCAAGAAGAATGCAGACTTCCGGGTTGAGAAGGCGACCAAAGGCGTTGAAAAGCCATCTGTGAGAGTTGATCTTCTTGGTATTCTTCTGCTTCAAACAGAACATCATCTGCACAGGAGGGAGAGTGTTATTGCCCTCGTCGGAAGGACGAATAAGCTGCTGATTGGCAGTGACCGACAATTGCGTTGTGTATTCGAAAATGTGTGCAACCGTCTCCTTTCCATCGACATCCTTCTTCATGACACCATCCTGGTATACACCGATCGTTGCCAAAATATCCAGAGTATCCTTGTCGCAGGGATCGATACCGTCAAAAACAAGACAGACTACAATTTTCTGCCATGCTGGGCCACCAACATTCCAGAAATCAGACTTCTTGAGGTTGACAATGTCGCGAATATTCTGCATGACACCGTGCAGAGTACGGGCTGTCAATTGCTTATCTTCGTTGTAGTATGTGACTGCAATGAGCAATTCAGTGTGACGGTTGTACATCGCTGGCCGAAGGTTGTAGCCATTCTTGAGGGTAAACTCGTCGGGATCGCAGGTTGCAGCCGTGTATCGCATAGTATTGAATTCCTCGCTGCCTACTGCATCCGCCTCCTGTCTGTACTTCAGTTGTACAGCATTCTTGATAGCGGACGGAACTGGGTGGTCAACACTCAAAACAGTGCCTCCTACAAGCTTGACCTTCCTAGTTGCATATCGCTTCAAGCCACCTCCTGCTGATCCACCGGGAACTGGTGCTTGTCGTTGCCTCCAAGCCTCTGTTGAGTTTGTGTCGGCTCTGGAGTATGGGGAATCGGACCGGGGGTATGGATTGTCCTCGAGTGTGTGCCCGTATGTTGCCGTGCTTCCTCCATATTCACTATTCGAGTATGGGGCTCGAGGTGGACCTCCTGCTGGATCGGCGTACGACTCAGTAAGACTGTAAGCAGATACTGGCCTTACAGGCGGTGTTCCGGTTCGCAGAGTGTTCGACTGCCCATCATAGGGGCTCGCAAAGGGGCCGCCAGCTGGTTGTGAGTGGAGAAGAGGCTGGGCTCCATCTTCGTCATCTTGAGGGGGTCTGTGATACTGGAATTGTAATGTCAGATATTGTTGAAACTCAATCCTCTTACCCAACTTACACTGCCGACCGGGGGAAGGTCTTGCAACTGCTCTCCTTGGTAACCTCCGTTGCCGCCGCCAGGATATGCCATGGTGCTGGCGTATTATCTGTTCTTCGATAACGAGTGCTCGAGATAGAAAGGTGATGTTGACGTGTAGAAGGTGGTCGTTGTTGTAGGATTCAGGACGGGGGTGTGTTGAAATGCTGTATCAACAAACGACGTCACAGCAGACCAACCCTGCAAAAATGAATGAAGCAGGAGAAGATGATCGGGATGATGAGATGGAGAACAGATGATTTTGAAAGAATGAAAGAGAGGAGGTCGTGAGATTTTCGGCAGAAGTGATCTGCACTGCTGAACAAAAGGGGAACGAAGGAGGTGGAGGTCGTGGCGTGGAGAGGCAGATTTAGTTCGAAATCGCTTGGGAGTGGAGAGTGTAAGGTACAGGTATTTGAATGTCCCCAACCGAACAAAGGACTTCACTTAGAGGTGGACTTGACTCTCACGTCCAACTGCGCCTCAACGAGCCACAGCTCCAGGTTAGATGGATGCAGATATGCGATGCTGTGCAGCTTCGTTGAACCAGTCAGAATCTAATATTCCTATTCGTTGAAATTCCGGTGCGAGTGAGGAAGTATTTCTGGCGCCTCTACAGTCCTTTTCGCCTTCCGACCGTTTGACAGGTCTAAGTCGTCCGACAAGCTCGCGCTGGTGTTTCATACCCTGAGATTGGGTGTCGTGAAACAGGATCGACCATGTCACCAGAGCAAGATTTCTCCCAGCTCAAGTTTTCCTCAAGCCCTCAAAGACAACTCTAAGTCTTGATCTTCTTTCAACTTGCTCTTTGTCTCTTTGACATGCCCTTCTTACTCAAAGGATCCAATGCCTCGATTTGGTCTTACTCAGGCACTTTTTATTTAGAGCCAAGCCGGTAGCCGCAGCCTACGACGCCCGAGGAGGCGGCTGCGTCTGGTTGCTGGGGTTTAGGGGTCAGATCTATAAATATATTGCCATTGCCTTGCCGAACTCGAGCCTTACTTTGTTAGGATACGGACGTGACGATTTTATGGGGCAACTTTTCAATGTTGCGAAAAGCTTCATCTGCAGAAAACAGGGCGCCACCTGTGCAGCCATTGTGCCAGATCGGTGGTGATGATTCGTCGCGAATTTTGTTACGTTCTCGTATTGCGGATGGCGGAGAGAGTTCAATACGGCAATGTTTGGCCGCCACAGCGTCAGGCTTACAGAGAGCCAAGATTCGAAACCGGACAAAAAAGGAACAATGGATGTCACGTGAGTCGATGATGAACCGTGGACGTGAGTTGTGTTCAAAGTTCGTTGAATCGATGGACGAGTGTTTTACGGATCGATGAAGTGCGTGTACGGGCTTTTCCTCTGTTCGTTGTTCCCTCTCAAGACTCAGAATTGGCGATATACGTCTGTCGATGTCAAGGACATCTACCGTATCATGTTGGTACTCAACCATCCCAAAAGCTTGTCTAGCTCTTGAGCCTTCAATACTGGTATGAAATCGATATGTCCGGTCTGGGCTGGTGTTAGGAAAGGCGACAGGTGCTCAGTTTTTATGCTTCGGTGTTTCGTTTCGCTTCGATGGCCGATGACCCAAGCAGGGCTCAGTGTTGTCCAATGTCTGCTCAGATCATCGCGAAGAGGTCAAGGTGTGTGTGTATTGGGCTGTGAATTTTCCAGAATTACATTCTGCGAGCATCGAAACAAGTGGTTCGAACTTGCAGAAGCCATCCTAAGTGGAACCAGTAAGCATGAGCGTGGACCTTCAGTCGCCTCTGTCATACCTGCCGACAAATCGTTGTTGTGCTTAGGGCAAAGTCGTACTGGAGATACTGTTGGGGACTTTTGAACATCGCCGTCGAGACTGGCGGAAAGCCTAGGTGTGGACATAGTCTCATCTCGCCTTAAATACCTCTTCCACATTGCTGCAAGCAGTGTTGTGCCCGGTGTAAATATGGTGACAGGAACATAGCATTTGGCTTCATTAGGCATCCAGTGGATAATCAGAGCTTTTTACCCTATGGAGTTCCTATTATGTAGCTATTTCCAAGGGCTTGCTCGTGTACGATGGGATTGTCCTTCGAAGGAGTGGATGGGATACCTCATGAACCATGCCAAGCGAGCGCATCACGCTGTCTTCTGTCAATGGAGTGAACGATATACTTGGACGATATTACATGAAGCAACCTAATGTCCTAACAATGGGGGAGTTCCATAACCTTCGTAAGTCAACTTTGACTCTTCCACCGTAAGGAATTGACAGCCAATCCGCTGCGTCTTACACAGCAACAAAATTTGAAATGACCCAAGCTTTTTGGCAGGAGCTTTTTGCA
The DNA here is from genome assembly GCA_017365405.1 of Cadophora malorum. Classification (NCBI taxonomy): domain Eukaryota; kingdom Fungi; phylum Ascomycota; class Leotiomycetes; order Helotiales; family Ploettnerulaceae; genus Cadophora; species Cadophora malorum. Next base: position 159,299 of record JAFJYH010000040.1, read on the forward strand.
CCGTATTTGTAGGATCGGATAATTGATCGACTGAGAGCCTTCTGTGAGTGTCGATTGTCTTAATAAATGCTGCTTTGACGACACCAAATTAGCGATGTTGCCTCGGAATATTCATTTGCGAGTCTGCTTTCGTCAGAACCTCGGTCCCAATAATCATATGGTAGAATAGAGTCCTTGCAACCATTTCGCCGTCTCCGCATGTCTTTATCCTTCAGATCCTTCTTCGTCGATAATTCCGGGCAAAATTGGTAGGTGACCATTCATCAGTTCATGGCCGGGAGTGTGTCACGATACCTCTTTCCCTTTTGGTCAATGCTCGCATGGAGGCAAGAATATCTGCAAGCCCTTACCTCCATGATTTCTCGCGTTACTAGAAAACCGTTTCTTCGTTCTCCAATTTCAACTCATCCTACGTGACCTACCAGTTCCTTAATGGAATTTCTCAATTTGCATGGTCTGTCAATGTTTCATTTGAGTCAACATGGAGCACAGCAAACGTCGACCATGAACGAACTAAATGACATTCACTACTTAAATACGGAACCACTTTGACGACATTACATTCTCAATTGAGTACGAGGCACAATTATACAGCAGAGGTCATTCTAGCTTGAGTTTCCTATACTATCACGGACAACCCCCACTTCCCAAGCGACTCCCCTTCAAAGCTTTGACTGCCTGAATAGCATCATGGGAGAAGTGCAACAACATCGTCTACAATATCTACGGCACAACACACAACACTGGTGAAACACAATGTTACGGTCCATTGTTCCGACAGATTCAACACAAAATGCCTGATAGCGAGGGATAAAGCCCACGATGTGCCAATGTCGGGGACCAGAATCCCTTCTTTTCCTTGGAAATTATCCGATTCTCGACGCCCATTGGGTGAAAAGCGTGTTGAAGTCTTTGAAACCCCGAGACAGCCAACCATCACGGCAAGATTGATTTCTTTTTGGCTACCTCTCGTTTCCGGTCCGTTTCTATATGTATCCCTATACACGACTTCCTTTTTCTTGCAGCCATCACTTGCCACCAACATCATACCAACGAGCATCTCAAACCAACATCGCATGCCGTTCAGTTTGTCGTCCTCGTTCTGCGACACGTGATCATCGATGGACCCAGAACCGCACTGACCGACCGACGTGGAGGCTAGCCCCTGGAAGATCACTCGTGGGATCAACTTGACTGCTCGAAAAGATGTCCTAACGCAGACCGAGAGGTTTTGTTTCATGCCACGAATAAGAAAATCCCCCACGGCTGTATTCTTGAACGAACTTGTGGGCTTGCACTTGCAGCAGCAGCAGCAGCTTCCTTGCCTTGCCTCGCCTCGCCTTGGCTGCTGGGCTCGCTCTCTTTGGACAAGTGGATGCTGCTTTTACAAGTTGTCACCATCCAATGACCTAGCTTCGGCACCACGCAAGCAGTGCAGTACCTACGGCCTACCTAGGTAAGTCTTTGACAAGTTCTGCACATCTCTGAAGCCCACCACCACGTTTTTTGGGCCTGTGCCTAGGTTACAAGAGGAGAAGCAAAAGTACTGAGTTTTCGTGCCACAGCAATTCTGTGCCTTCTTGTGTACTCTATCTAACCACATCTATATTCAGCTCGAAGGCTTCAGCTCTATCCAGTACCAGTACCTGTTCATCGTCGATTATTATCAGTGGAGGTACCAAGTACCAACCATACTCTCATCTCACTTCCAGGTTCCTCACCATACCTGATCTGCTCACTGCTCAGATTGGTCTTTTCTCTTCCCTGTGGTCCCGTCCCTCTCTTGCTGGGCCTGTCAGCTTCAAAACCCAGGGATCTGCCCCTCCGCTTTGGGCGTTGGCAGACCTAGTCAACGGCTCCAGCTGCATCTTCTTCCGCGAGGCACCTTGCTTGCTGGTGGACTGTACCTAGACCCCCATCTTAGTATCTTAGCATCGACCCTACCCAACTCCTACCCACAACGACAACCCTCCTCCGACAATTGCCGCCCAACTTCGAAGCTCTGTTTCTTGCGCCATTCATCCTCAACTACAAGAAAAAAGTTTGAGCTACCACTGCTACTCTCTTGTGAAGATCTTCAAGATCACCACATCCATTCTCGCCGACGACCATCCCACTATCTCTCCCACTACTAGACCTACCCCGAGCTAAAAAGCGGCACGTTCTTTTCCTATCGCACCCTATCGAACGGAAGCCCGAGCTTTGCTACCAACACCAAAACCTAAGGTCCAGAACGACTTCTCCACCGCAGATCAAGGGCTCCACCGATTCGTGCTGGTTGCTTGTGAACTCCTCGATTTGATTCCTCCTTCTACCGAATTCTGCGATCCTATTTGCGGCTCTCAACTTCAGCCAGACGCCCAGAAGACCGCATAACCAATACCCACATCATGGCGGGCAAGATGGTGCTGTACAAATTGGTGGTGCTGGGGGATGGAGGTGTTGGGAAGACTGCTTTGACTATACAATTGACGCTGCAACATTTCGTTGAGACTGTAAGAATTTTCCGCTGCTCGTCATATGTGCCTGGAGCATTTACCCCAGCCTCGAGTCCCCATGCTTACATCTCTCCAGTACGATCCGACCATCGAGGACTCATACCGAAAACAAGTGGTGATAGATGGACAATCATGCATGTTAGAAGTACTCGACACTGCGGGGCAGGAAGAATATACAGCATTAAGAGACCAATGGATCCGAGATGGAGAAGGATTTGTCCTGGTATACAGCATATCTTCAAGATCATCCTTCACCAGGATTCAACGATTCCACAATCAAATCCAACGGGTCAAAGAATCATCAGCATCTTCGCCATCGTACCCCGGGTCGCCGATATCTTCTGTAGCACCTTCGGCACCAGTACCTATAATGCTTGTTGGAAACAAGAGTGACAGGGTTACAGAGCGGGAAGTTTCTACACAAGAGGGCCACGCATTAGCACGGGAGCTGGGATGCGAGTTTGTGGAGGCATCTGCGAAGAATTGTATCAATGTGGAAAAGGCATTTTACGATGTAGTACGACAACTGCGCCGCCAACGAATGCAGAACAATATCAAGGCTATGCAAGGCTCAGGAAGAGGACAACGAGCCGCAACTGGCGGAGATGGACCTGTTCGAGATACCAACCGAATCTACCGCCCTGACAAGAAAAGGACAAAATGCACCATCCTCTGAATACCCTAGCCTGTGGCTACACCAAGGCTTAGGAGTTCGAGGTACGTACGACGCTCACGACCTCCTTTGGCAGAGCAGGTCTCCCTGCTGCCTATGACCTTCCTTCCACCGCGAAATATTCTCCAGTCCACTACAGCGTTGTTCGGACATCTACCTGGATCGGCGAACGGAGTACCAAAAAGACACAGAGAGAGGGGCATACGGCGTAATCATGAACTTGAAATGGGAACAAGATGACCAATGACTGTGATGAACACATCGAATTCCATCTCGACAAGAAAGGGAAGGAGGGGTAACGAGAAAACGGTGTTATTCTGATGTGACCATGTCGTCGAAAGTTAGGAGTGGGATGGGAGGATCATGGGAGGGGTTTGGGTGTTCTCTGGCGTACGCACCTATGTTATTTCGGGAAGAGGTATCACAAATCATCTATGAAATCTTGCAAGCAACTATATTTCACCGTTCGTGTGTGTCTCGCTTCAAGACATTTCTCTGCTCATCTTTGGAGTCCAGTACAGCAACGAGCAGCACTGGGACTATCTAGATTGAGAGCAGGGATCGAGGAAGTTGGCATGCAAGTGGAATTTTGGTTTCTTGGATTTATTTGGGTATTCTATCTGCAAGGTCTGATGGATATCAATTGATCAAAATTTAAAGCAAGTCCTGTCTGAGATGACGATTTCGAGCAGCAGTACTCTTTCCGATCCATGTTTGTTACCTATGATTCTCAATTGAGGCCTAATCTGCACTCTACAGCACTTATTAACACCCAACATCTTTAAATCTTTCACCTTTGAGACACCTCAAGACACCTCAACAGCAAGAAAATCTGACACACTTGATCACTACACACTTAGCCCGTTCCTCAACTCTTGCTCTGACGTCCCTATCTGCTCTGTGCCTGTCTGCCCCACCAAAGAAAAATTTAAGAGCGCGCAGGGGACGATGCGGTGCCTGCCCTGCCCCATGCAGAGGATCCGGGTGCATCATTGGCACGCAGCTTTCACGCAAGCCAATGTGCCTCCGTCCTGAAACTTGTATCTGACCTTCCCAGTCCAGCGAGAGTGCCGTTCTCATCCAAGCATGATGACGAGTTTTGAAGAGCCAGAGGAAGAAGGTTGGCTGGTACTGAACAAGCTCCGGCGGTACCCTTCATAGTTGCTATCTGGTAGTGTGTATATCTGCCATGTGGGATGGGCCTGGCATAATGGCTGGTCTTGACCATTACCATGGGTTGAGCAGTCCCGAAACACTAGACCTGACAGCTTTAGCACATTTGGCATGGGGTGGTGAGAGGGGCTTGAAGCCATAGAACTGAATGATTTGAATGTGAGATTGGGCTTGTACGCGGAGTACGGGCTTGAAAGAGTCCTGCGGGAGAAGGTCGGATGGAAGGATCGAAGGTGTGGATGGATGGGATGTGACATCTGGGCGTGGGAAACCGTCAGGTACCTGGTACGACAGGAGTCTCTTCGAGCAGCTTCACGGCGCAGTGAGCAAAATCGTCGTCTGTAAGCGGGACTTCTCTTGGGTCTTCAAAGCTGATTACTGTCTTGGGAATTGGAGAGGTGTAGTACAACATAGGACGGGATCAGGTACCCGCTCTGTTGCTTGGGTTCTGGAAGGATGGAAGCTGAGAAGAGGCGCGGAATTGTGAGATGTGAGAGAGATAACGGATAGAGAAGGCTCAGAAGAGAAGAGGAATTCCGAAGGGATGGTTGAGTTAGATTAGCTGTACAGATTGTGGACTCCGTTCCAATTCTCATTTCTTTGGTATTGATTGAGCTTGGTGGAGCTGTAGCGGGGTAGCTTCATTACGACCTGCTACATCTGTACCCTTTCCTAGCCTTCTTAGCTTTGCTTATCAAAATGTTCCTCCAAAGACCTCAACGTCCGTTGAGTAGACTACAAGATCGCCGAAATAATCGCTACCAACTGTGCCCCTATCTCAATACTGCCTTCTATATTCAGACGAGAGAAAAGTGTACTTCCCAGCCCAAAGGTTTTTTTGCCCTTCAGTCATCCTCTATCTATGTCTTTATCTTCCATTGTGGCCTCATCCTCTCATATCTTATCGGTCTTGCGGATCCCCAGTCACGAATCCAGTCTCTCAAACGTGGGGGAGGAAACACTACGTGACATCGGTCACTTACCGACCTGTTCCTCTCGGTTCCAGCTTAACTCAAAGCGTCTGTCGTCTCCTCCTCCTCTAATCTACTTTACTTCACGGCGAGGACGCCAGCGCGGGTGACAGAAGTGCCAAACGAATAAGAATCCGAGCTTCTGCTAAAGGACAGACGCCTCTTCGTCCTTCCCTCCCGCGCTGGCAGGCACGCAACACGGCTCGGCTCTTCGCAAAGACTGAGACATACAGATGCGTCGCTTGTGAGGTACAAGAAAGGCAATGATGCGCTTCTCTGTTCCAATGGCGATGAAGTCCAGACTCGTCGCGAGGTAGCTTGACGTGTTCGCGGCAGAAAGAAATTTGTAAAGTAGGGGTCCGACTGCCTCGATGGGATGAGTCTTACCAGCTGGATCGAAGGCGGACTGCCCCGTGCTATTCCATCTTATCCTAAGATATTTGGGACGAAATACTTCTTTAGACGGATCTATGTCCGTAGGTAGTAGTGAGCGATGTCCATCTAGCTCATCTTGCTAGCTTCGTAGGGCTTGCTTGCATGGCCTGTGATGGGAATTATGCAGTGATGATCCCGGTGTAGAGGCTGGCATAAATGGTTGATCAAAGATACACACAAAACACATTTACGGTATCTAGAAGCGGCAGAGCGATAGCGAGTGCGGTGCGGTACGGTATGGCGGCAAGACGAACCTCAGATCCCGAGGCGTCGACGACGTGCTCAGTAGCAAGAAAACTTTGATCTCTGTGCCGCATTGAAGCAGACGGGAAAGAAGAGGAGAATTAGAAAGCACGGATGGTGGGAACATCCGCCGTGTACCTTGGTACGTACTACCTGGAATAAGAGGCAGATCGAGCCGGCCGAGGAGAAGGGTGCCAGAAGTTTGGTAAAGTTACTTCGTTCCTCGCTTGCTATTCGACCTCAAGTCCTTCATTTCGTTTGAGGACATATAATGAAACTCTTGTATTGCATCAGGGAGGGAAGAAGCTGCATCTGTGTAAATTGACTGCTTTTCAATTGGGGTGGTACACGTGTTTTATACATAGTCCTTATGTATATAGAAGCCAAAGAAGAAAGAAGTACGACGTGGGCAATCATATATGCAGTTGAGATTGAGGTACATGTAGTAGGGTAGGTACGTGGTTCCAGGAGATGGGTAAATTAGCTGGTGCATACATGAATGAGGCTGTTGGCTTTTGTTGTTACCAGATATGATTGTAATCTGGGTAGGAGTGTGCTTGCTTCGGATCTCGCTAGGAAAAAGGGGGATTTGCGATTGATGACTTATGTGCTGTTGTATATCTACATAACAAAATGCATCTGCAGAGAGAAAGGAACCAAAGGGCAAATCAAAACACTGACTGAAATGGCCACTGAGAACTTGCCGGACTTGACTTGACACTTCGGGACATTGAGATGAGGTGACAGGTACCTAGTGCAGGAGAAGTTGGTGCGGGGTCCCTGAGGTACTCCCTAGAACCCTGCTCTCAATAATAGCTCTTTAGAAGCCAAAGAGCTCTCTCAGAGCTATCCTAAGTCCAAAAGGACATAGATCAATGCACTGGACCACGCAAAGCAATGACCTTCAGACTAGCAGCAAGAAGGGGAGCAGCCAAAGCACTTGCTGAAGATCTCCCTCCCCACCGACTCCACTAACAGAAAGAAAAAACACCACAAGCACATGCAACCGACACAAGAAAGGGAAGAAATATCATTGAAAAAGCCTTCAGCGCCTCCAAATACATAACATGAAAACACTTGCCAAAATGACACCACCTTGTCTTTCAACCGCTAAGCTCCCCATCTCTTTCGGAGTACGGAGTCGACGAAAAGCGAAGCACCCACCTCAAGAAAAGCCACAAACCCCTCGCCCACGCTCGCCTATTCCAGCAAATAACAGCGCTCTCGCTTCACCTTAACGCCTGTCTGCTCTGCAAGCAAAATGCAAGCACAATGCAGCTAGATACCTTGCATTGCAAGCGTGCAGACAGGTCGCAGCCATAGACTACGGTGCGCATGCATGTAGAAACGGTGCTGGCCTTCTGGGAAAAGCGGCGAGTGGTGTGGACGAGACTTGCTATTGGGTAGTATGCGACTTTGGGGAGCGATGGAGGAGGGCGAAGAAAGGTTGAGAATCTGGCTGCAGAGCTAGAAGGGCACGTGATGGGCTGTTATTATTGCGTTGTCTCCCGAGGTCCTTTTCCTCTGTTTTGTTTCCATGTTCAAGTTCAATAAGTGACATTATGCTTTTTGCCTTGCCGTGTTGTTGCTTTTGATTGTGGATGCGATTTTGCAAGACGGGATCAGATTCTGGATACAGGCACTTGACTAACCACACTCTTAGCTGTGTAACCTCACATACCATGAAAGAGACGCATTGTACATACAGGCCTACATAAGTTCCCAAGTACAACCGTTCCAGTGAAACACCTTCTAGCTTCTTCGCCATTCGATGAGCCACTGACAGACACCACACAATCACAGTCAGGAAGGAAAGTAAGAGCAGAAGCAGGCTACAGAGACAATCACAGTTCCAAGATCATGAGGATCAGGATCCGGATTCCCACGGCCGAAGAACGTCCGAATCACCATTCCTTCATGTCTCGCCTCGCCTTCTAGACGCATCCTTCAATATGATCGCCGGGGTAGACGTCTCGATCTCGATGTGATATGATGTGACTTGACGTCTGGTTATTGACGTGCATATGTACGGTAATATACAACGCTGTGTCGAGATGTGCTGTGCTGTGCTGTGATGCAGTACTTACCGGCTTTGGTTTGTCTGGGAAAAAGAACGTTGGGTTTGAGATAGATTGGTTGGGCATGTAGGCAGGCATCGGGAGCTGAGCCGAGGAGGCTGATATGGAACGGCCCGGGAGATGGAAAGTTTCAACCAACTGCCCAACTACCTTGGTGTTACCTACTTAGGTAGCGAGGAGGTGATTACTTGGCTCGGGATGTGGAGGATGCTGTGTCCCGACGGAAGGGAGGGAAGGATGGACGGTGGCGGGGTACAGGTGAGAGAGTGGTCCTGAACTTTGCGATTTGATAGAATGGTTGTGAAGCCTGTCCGGGGAAGCGACTTATCGATGTGAGGTTCCAAAGGAAGCATATCTGAAACTGTATGCAACCTGCAGACGTGACAATGTACTGAAATATGTTTACACTAGAGCGGTACTCCATATTCTGCGCATCACTTTGCGAGACAGCTGAGGAAGGTCTCGAGGCAATAAATATACGAAGTAAAAGGAGATACAATTGCAGCCTGCAACCATGTACTCGCACGGAACCAGTGTTGCTATCCTCACACCGTGTGAAATACACAGTTTTGTAAGACCGGAAGCAGATATCCTAATGCTATACTTATATGCAAGTGCACCTTTTGGTAAATGCCAGAAACTCCACGCTGTTGCTTGTGTCAAAGATATTAATCAAAACAAAAGTCAATAAAAGACGCAATATCGGATCAAACGGGCTGCGTAGCCGAGACTTTCTCCCCGCCTTCCCCAACATCCACAGGATGCTTATCCAGACTTTCATACCACTGGATGACGCTCCCGACCAGAAAGCACCACGAGCCCCAGAATGTAGCAAGAGAGCCCTGGTACACACATCCGCTGTTAGAAGCCGCGAAGCCTAGGGCCCCGCAGAGAGTGAAGCCGATGCCCTTATCAAGTGTCAATTACAACGCGGGGGCTTTGGAAGGTTGATAGAGGAGGATCTAAGAGAAAATGGGAATGACTTACTCCTATCAGGTTCCATACTCCAATGTGCCAACCCAGTACTCTTGGAGCAGGGATATACCACTTCTTCTGCGTTTCCACCATAAACAAGAAGCCAGAGATGATAAATCCAGTGCCTCCTAGCACTTGTGGGAGCCAATATGCCCCGTTCTGAGCTGCTGTTGAGGCGAGGCGGCTGTATATGGGTGGAAGTGCCGTGAAGCCGGATATCCACTGGGTAAGTCAGCGAGATCATTTTCTAGTACTGGTACATGAAGTAACACCAAATGTGGAAACAACAAAACACTGTTTTATATGGTATCCGAGTGCTATCAATGTACTTTCAAGATTCAATACTATGTAGCTTTGAATGGGGAGAGATCATCCAGCTGGAGTCAGTGGCTTCCCAAGCCTCATACATTAGTCTCATTTCAACAGAGTTCTGTTGAGATCTATCAACTCGTTTCCACCTTCTTCCAGGACTCGCGTTCGAAGCTCAGATGCTTTTCTGCAGGACACAATATGGCAGGTTCTACACATTCGAGCCACCGCTCGTCAACAGACGCTTGTCTCTTGGGTGTACCAAAACGGATCTCCTGATTGTCAATACCACAGGGTTGTCTCAGCATCATTTCAGATATACTTGGACCCGATACAGACAATCAACATCTTTGTGCGTTTCCTCTCACACAGGAGATTCGGTTCAGGGACCCTGTGGAGAAAGCAAAGAAATGCTATCGACTTACGAAAATAGTTGCCCCAATCATCTGCGACAAGCAAGCCAGAAACCCGACTTCTTTGAAGTAGTGAGTCCTTAACTCATACCAAGTAGGCCACCATGTCCAAGTCCGCGCAGACTCAGAGTTCGGCTCGTCCTTTGAGGCCATCTCGATATTCAGTGAAGGTTTCCCTGCACATTACACAATTAGTAAATTACCTCGGACATAAATTTACCAAGCAGGGATAGCCTACCATCAACAGCCCTCCCCTTCCCAACCAGATTGCCCCTATTCCGATGATGATGGACACACCCATCCGGCTTCAACCTCCTCAATCCTCTCTCCTCCAACACCTCCTCGACAGCCCATCCGAAACAATCCGCGCGATTCTCATTCACAGCTTCGATCATCAACAACACACTCCCGATTTCGAATATTGTTGCGCCAACGAAGGCGCTGATACCGCCCGCGTTTGCGATTTCGCCGGGGAATTCTGAAGATGGTACTTGGAGCGGAAGCCAGACGAAGAAGGCGTTCACGCACCAGTCTATGGAGCCGATTGTGAAGATGAGAGCGACGAGGTAGGAAACGTCCCAGTAGGGGAAGGAGGTGAACATGCGGAGGACACCTTGAATTATGGCGCGGAAGCTGTTACTGGGTGGCGGAGTGAGGTAGCGCGCATCTTGGTGCAGGGCTGGCGAAATGGAAATTTGATGCCGACCTGAACATACACCGTTAGATTATCTGTGCATAGAAAATCAGATGCTCCTGAAATGGAACACTGAGGAGTCAGTAGTACCTTTCCTGTTATCTCTTGTTCGAAACAAACGTTCTACATCCCCAGCCGGCACTTCATGACTCTGCTTCTTTGCGTGCTCTCGAGCCTCGTCAACAGCTCCATTCCCACTCTCTTTGTTCCGCAGATCTTCTTGGCTTGCTTGATGGCTCAATTTATGGGAAGGAAGTCTATAGTGCCGTGCTGTAGGGTTCAGAAAGCTGAAAGGTCCGTATACATCGTTTCCGTGCCGTTCACTGAAGTGTGGAACTTCCATGGTGTTTGTGCAATTGATCTTTGTTGAATGATTATCGATAGCTGGATATGTTTGCCGTTCGAAATGGTGTTATTGCCACCCCGTTGAGAAGGTTTGGAGTATGAAGTGCATGATTTCGGGAGAAGAGGGTGATTCTGTATTGGGAAAATGAACGGGAAATGTTGATATGACGCAGGGTGATCTGTTGCCAAGGAATCTGTCAAATGCTTACTTTCTTCCGACGACATGGGTCCGTTGGCGAGCTCGGATGGTCTGGAAGCCTCGGTTGTGATTGTTTGTCTCCGCATAAAGCCAGAGGTTCGATACAGGTTGTTTGGTTACACTACAGATTCTGCTGTGCAACTACCTGAATATACAATAAGTTCCTCAATGGTACTACTAGATATGTCCCAAAACTCAGACATCTTCAAGTCTCCTCCAAAAGCCTTGACCTTTGATGTTTTCGGCACAGTGGTGAGTAATGTTGATTACTCTTCATCTTTACCCCTCCTTACACACTCATCATACACATTAGAAGAATGAGATATCTTTGATTCTCTGCATTCTGCTCAACTAAAGACAAGTTCTAACATAAGATAGGTCAATTGGCGTGACACCGTGACGGATAGATTAATTCAAAGTGCTGAGGCAAAGGCCTCATCCTCAGCCACTCTCAACCCAGAACTTCGCACTAGACTCTCACAACTCACCAACGAAGACTGGGCTCAATTCGCCGAAGAATGGAGGAAGTCCTACTACCATTTCGTCGTGACTTTCGTCCCAGGTGAAACCGAATGGCGGGACATAGATACGCATCACTACCTTTCTCTCATCGACCTGCTCAAGATATGGGGAGTTGAAGGCTTGTACAGCGACGACGAAGTCAAAGAGTTGAGTCTCATCTGGCACTTCCTCGATCCATGGAAAGACTCATCAGCCGGAATCCACGCACTCAACAAGAAGTTCTCGACTTCAACGCTATCGAATGGGAATCAGTCTCTGCTGAAAGACTTGCAGGAGCATGGCGGTCTCGGATTTAAGATGCTGCAGTCGTCAGGCGACTTCAAGGCGTATAAACCGCATCCGAGTGTTTACAAGGGAGCGGCTAAGATGATGGGGTTCAAGACGGAGGAGGTTGCGATGGTGGCTGCTCATTTGGGGGATTTGAAGGCTGCGAGGGGCTGTGGGATGAAGACTATTTACGTGGAGAGGAAGCAGGAAGAGGCGTGGACGCCTGGGTCGGAGGAGTATGAGGATGCGAAGATTTGGGTGGATGTTTGGGTTAAGGAGGATGAGGATGGGTTTCTTGAGGTTGCCAGGAGATTTGGAATTGACTGAGTGCTTGCTGTGTCGGGACGAGGGAATCAGTTAGACTATGATCTGACATTGGCTTTATGTCCGTTTCGTCGCAGTCTAAGCCTGATACCAGCTGGGTAATACTGTTGATATGACTTGAGTCGCGTGTAGGAGCTCAGAGACAGAGTCTTTGTAGCTGACAATGAGGCCCGACTTTCAACCGTACGTTCATGAATCAGAGGATGTTCATCGTTAATTAGGTTCGGATTTTGCCTCAAGCGCACGGCGATTTTTGACTTTACTCTTCGTGAGTCCAAAATGGTACGCGCGGCTGACAATCGGCCGTGGTTGGATTGACTTTAGCTACTATCCTTCCCCATCCTTCATCTCCATCTTCACATCTGTCCCGTGTGTTGGTGTTTCCGGCTGGTAAGGATCGTTTGTTGCCCACTGCTCAGAGCTTTAGAGGTCACCGATCTAGAAATCCTTGAAGTTGTGGAGGGGAAAACGGGTTTATCTGAATCGGAAGGCTTTCAAGGCTGAGATGTGATGGGATCAAGGGTAGAGATAGGGGCTCGGTCAACAATCCCAACGCCCGGTTACGGCAGAAGATGTGCAAGCTCAATTTTAAATTCATACAAGGGTTCGAGAACATCATTTTGTTGGTGGAGGGTTTCTGAAACGCAAAATCGCGGAGAAATTGACCAAAACGGTCTGCTCATTTCGGGGAATCGCGAGATATTTTGACAGGGGAAGGTGATACGAACATCGCGGATCGTGAGGCTGGAATCATGCAATGTTCCGAGCTTCTGATGCTTGTTTTCTTGTGTTGATAGGGGGTTTGCCGGTGTTGCCGAACGCCTGTTACCTCCGTAAGGATGCTTTCCCTAGGGATTTTCGAGGTCAGCAATTCCATCACTTTGGTTCTCCCGAGGGTTAAGATGCGAGAGTCTTTGCACGTCCTCCATCCACCTGGAAGTCACTTGGATTTGGGGATGCGCCAGCGAGGTGACTTGAGCTTCAAGCCGTTGTGGCGCCGACGGGAAGTTGACGAAACGATGAGGCGGCTTGTCCAGAAACGCGTTGATGGAAATGTGCTTGGATGCTGGACAATTCTAAGTAAAGAATCTCGTAAGATTTGGACTTTATGCGTACCATGCGGCTGGATCACCTCTCTCAACCGAAACGATTGGATATGAAGTTGAACTGAGTCCTTGCTCGTAAACAACACTTCCACGTGCCGTTAATATATTTCCACTTCTTGAATATCCGGAGTGCAGACTGCCTGCTTTAGCTCTTCGTTAGGTCGTGCTCAGACCTGAAGTATGCAGTTCTAGGCAGGACTTAGGCTTTGTTGACTTACTAATACCCAGAGCCGAGACGTAAAACAATGGGACGAATTGTAACAGGCATGTAAAGCAAAAATCTCTAGCTCGGAATGAAAGTGCACAAGGGCGACCTTCAAGGATAAGCCTACCTATGCAGCATCGTCACATTCCTGCGTTCATCACACGCATATCACCAGCATCACGAAAGGCACAATTAGCCCCCACCCTTGTTGGTGCAGTTGAGAACTGGGCAGAGAGCACCTCGGCAAGCGGTCCAGTTCAAGCCATGCCCAGTGAAAGTTCTTCCTGGTTACGAAGTTACTTGCCTGTTGCGCGACTCCAGGGTTTCTTTCTGGGTATCTCTGGTTCCGAGGAACTCAAATCTGTCTGTCAGCATGTGCTCTGCTCTGAATCCAGGTCTGCTTCGTTGCACGACTTTTCTGTGCTCTTCTGTGTCCACCATGGGCCTGTGATCGAAGTATCATAAGCACCCCACGATCCTATCTGCCTATGTCAAGCTCCTCGGCAGTTCTCTTTCTCATGTCTTAGAGTTCGCGATCTGATCTCCAAGCCGCATTCTGCAGAGACTTTTAGTCTGCAGTAGCCGTTGGTTGGGTTCTTTGTCTCTTCCCGACCATTCGGCTTCACCTGAAGGATTCCGGGTTTGGCTGAGTGAGGTCTCCATCAGTGGAATGCGGCCGGGACGGCCCCTAGATGCTAGCTAGTGAACTCCCCGGTCCATCTTCCATTTCTCAAACACCCACCTCAGATGCTAGGCTGAGGTGCTAACCGCTTCGAAGCAACGCACGCCCACCAGCGAATGACAATTTGGGCTTTCTTTCCGCCATCTCGGATCGCTTTCTGATTTGACGAGGTTTTACGTCTTTGTTGTCTCATGAAATCGACTTTTGCTTCCGAGTCTTTCAAGTCAACGGATCGAACATGAAGAACAACACGGGATTATTGTTCGTGGGTAAAGTCTTGTTGGCGACCTTCAAGTGTCCGCCTACTGTGAATGCTTCCGTGCATGTAGCCCAATCGGACTTCCAGCGTTGAAAAGTCACAGGCTGAGTTGTTACAGGCCCAGGTAAATCACAATCTGGGAGCCGGGTGACTGGTGGAGAAGATCAGCCATTTCTGCTTATGGTGCTCCTTCACAAGGACAATTTCACGGCTTTGATCCGAAGCCCTGGACATGAGAGGCCAAAGGTTGCAGGATCATCTCATCAGCCACTTCGGTCAATATCACCACTGACAACCCCAGGTGATCCTCTGTCTCTGCCTCTGCCTCAGCCTCTGCCTCTCCCTCACCGTCCTGGCACCAACACCAATTGATGAGCTCAGGTCGCAGTTGGGGCCGTCACAAAAGGCTGTTGATGGGTGGCTCTTGCTTCTCCTCCACTACTCCAAGGCCAGCCATGACCGTCAGCCGTCGTCCTCTTACACTTCATCCCATGATTACAAGTTCGAAGGGTTTTCCCCTCCTCTTCCTCACGTTCTCATCTTGTCTACCTTCCCGTGTGTGACTTCTGTGAAATCTGTGCACGCTGCATTGCGTCTGCATGTGCAGGGCCATGGGTGGCCTGGACGAGAAAGGTGCAGAGTGCATGAGCAGACATCCTGGAGGGACGTGAGGGCGTGACTGACCCAAGGGCCAAGCCTGAAATTAGTGTGGCCGCTCTCTAGGGTATATTCTTTAGCGTGTCATCACTGCTCGCTTGCCCAAGTTCCGCGTCCTGACTCCTTGCCCCTGTACCGAATTTCGACGCCAACGCTGAGAAGTGCTGAGAAGTGCTGCGTGGATGGGCAGAACATGCCAACATCTAATCAAAGCCGCCCACCTTAATTCCCCCGTAGCCTCTTGACCCCCGCTGAGGACCCCTGAGGCTCTAGCCCAATACAGCTTTGGCGCACCGCTGGGTCCTGACCATTCAACAACGGTGGGAACGCAAATTGGGCACTACGACGCCGTAGACCAAAGTTGGTGCTGCTGCTTGATGAACTTCCCGAGATCTGATCTTCGGGCTTCACTCTTTCCTCCGGTCTGGTTTCGTCTCGTCTTCTCTAATCCTGCTTGTGCGCGTCTCTTCTTCTTCAGCGTGTCCAGTACTGCATTTTTTTGTTCAATCCGTACCACGAAGACGACGAAAAACGTAGTCCGTACTCGAGTCCCGGCGATCAGATCAGCCACATGTCGAGGTACGGTGAGACGAAAGTAAAGCCTCCGTCATAGCCATTTTGCTTTTCTCGACGCGAATCTGATAGACGACGGTATGTCCCTTTGTACTCTGTCCAAAACAATGGATTTGCAGTTATACAAATCCCCTTCTTGAGCCATTTATTTGCCCCAATGGCTCCTCGCCGAGCTGGATGTTTATCTCGAACACAATAGCTGATGATTCTGCCTTGCACAGTATTTTACGAGAGAACGATATTCCGAACTTCCTCACCGCGATTCCGCCCGCATACTGTCGTATTCTACTTTCCACTGTCTCAATTGCAGCTTACAAGACATACTAAGCCTTCCAAACGCGCCAACTCTGCAGTGCAGCAGCCAGAAGGCAGATTCGATATGAACGATTAGAGACAGTCGCAGCACAAATCCTTCGCAAAGCTAGACCGGGATCGGAACTCAAAAGCGTTGTTATGGAATAGTCTGAAGATTTCTAAAAGTGCTGTGCTTCGAAACTCGTCCGAATCATATTTTATGCCATAGACATTGGGGTACCAAAAAGGTAAGCATCACCGTGGTCATAGCTCGTCTGTCACTCTCCCCTAATTCTGCACCTATTCTTTCTCCACCAAGCACCTTACTCGTGAATACAACTGATGTCTTGTTTAGTCTCGTGTGATCAATCCGATTGTTCTGCTGCATCTTTTTGAACGGTGATAGATGTACATATCATCGTATGTGTTTCTCTCTCCATGGTGGCTAGACCCCGCGTCCATTGCACGGGATCCCTGCCACGGCCGAAGTTATTTGACTGACATATATCAAAGCGTTTTGTGCCATTGTTGAATTAAATTCCCCGATTCGACTCGGCGCCGATCCGGTAATCAAAGCATTTCCAAAACAGGTCCAAGAGCACGAATTTCTGGGATTCACTGCCGTGAAAACGGATCCTTCCAAGGGTGTCCTCGAACCCCCCAATTCGCTTTCGTCGAAACAATTATTGATACAACAGCGGGTACTCTCCTTATTGATGTCGAGGTTCTGACGGATTTCGTCTGAAGGGTGTTGGTCTCTTGTTCTAGACGCACAGTATTGCCCGTAGCCAACATGACGGCCTGGGAAACGGAAGATGAGTATGCTGCTGCTGCTCAAGCTTCTCTTCCCACACCAACAGACACTCCCTACAGGACCCCGTCGAGAGGATCGCGCCGTTCGTCGCGCCAAAAATCAATCTCTCCAGGTCCATCCTCGTCTCCTCCACCTATGCCAACGGGTGAGAACAATCGCCGAGGGTCTAAAGATGTAACCAACGATGAGAGGTAGATAATTGCTTTCTTCAAAAAATCAATGCAAACTGACGCGTCCAATAGCATCTCGATACTCGATCCAAGACGGTTCACTCCAACTCTACACGCAAATTTAGTTTCTGAAATCCTCGCACTTCGAAGAGATCAAGAGGAAAAAATTAGGACGATTGAACACTTGGAGACAGACCTGCATAATGCTAGAGGCGACCACGAGGAATTGGATGCGAGTCTGGTGGCTACTTCGAAGGAGAACCGATCATTAAAGCGTCAATTGGCTCTTCTGGAAGGAGGAACATCTTCAGCACTTTCGGAACTGGCTAGGGAGCGCGATGAAGCCGTGGATGCGAGTGCAGAAAGCAAGCGAAGAGTCGAAACTCTCCAAAAGAAGGTTCGAAGCCAGGAAGAAGATTCAGATCGTGTCCACGAACTATGGGCCAGAGACAAGGACAACTGGGAAGAGGAGAAGAGGAAGTTGGAGCGCAAGGTCCATGTCGCTGAAACACGGTTGAAGACAGTCTTAGATGAAGTCGCCACATACCAAGTTCAGACGAATGGCCATCTTAACAACGAAAGCGAGGCTGAAGAGGCATCGAGAGATCCTGTTAATGGCCATGGCAGCGACGCAGCGAGCGTACGGACGATGAGCATGACCAACAGTATTCGTTTTTCGATGTTGAATGGACCCAATGGTTACGGAGGGAGCAAACTCAATGGGGTTAGCTTAGCGGATGAGCTGGATCTGGACGAAGACGAGGATGAGACGGACCATGATGGACGTGAGAGTATCATTTCCGTCAGGCACAAGCGTAACCAGAGCCGTGAGAGCATGATGTCGCGAAATCACCGCCGAAACCAAAGTATGGAAAGCCTGATGCGACCTGGTAGTGTTGCTAGAGGTAGGGTCTTGGCCCAGCAAGCAGTCCTTGAGAGGCTCGAAGGTGGTATCATGGAAGACGATGAGACAACACCAGTGAAAGTGGAATATACAGACACTGGTATCCAATACTCCCCTCCTCCATCGCCGACGCTTCCCGCAGCTGAGGTTGCTTCAGTTGTGGAGCCTTTGCCAGTCGATATTGCAGCTACAAAAGTGGAACGACAGACGGAGACTCCAGTACCTCGAGAATGGGAAATTGAGGCTAATCAGCGAAGAAAGCGTGTGCATGCCAGCCCACCGTTGATAATTGAGCCTCCAACTTCGTCAATGGTCTCTGCAGCTTCGCAAACCCTGGAAGATCCTTTAAGTCCTCCAAGAACGCCTATATCGCCTACCAGAACCCCACCTCCGCCACCAGCAGAGGATCGGGTGCATGAAACGACTTCAATTTCTACGCAAACAGATGTTCCCGAAATACAAACACCATTGCCGTCCCCAAGGCGCGCCCCACCACCGCCACCTATTCCCATCCCATCCATTCAACTACATCCTCCCAATTCCGCCCCTGCTACACCACATGAGCCTCTGCTTCCCCAGCATTTCAGAGATGCTGGTTGCCAAGTTTCTATGCAAGTACCCATCCCGACAAGGTCCATCTCTGTTCAAACAGAGGAAATTCGAGTTGCACAACGCATCAATTTACTCCCGCCCCACCTCCAACCTTCCGCAATTTCTTCAAAACCTCCCTCTCCAGAGCCGACCGAGGAACAGACCAAACGATTCTCTCCTGTACCGGGAAATCTACCACCCAGAAACCCTCGTCGTATGAAGAGTCGTACAAGTTTAGAGCAGGAGATCCCATCTTCTCCTCCACAGCTGCCGAGTGAGACCCGAGATGCTTATCCCGGGAACAATGATGACGGACCGTTGTCGAAAGACAGAAGTTCTATCCGACGCCCACACCGGATCAGCAGTTTGTTTGCTGGCTTCGACAATGTGAGTTCTGACGATGCAGAGGACTTCGCGGATGGCGATATGAGCGACAATGACTACAGAACAGCATTGTCCGCACCCAAGCCGCAGCCTGGTGGGCACAGACCAAGCAAACGTGTTTCATCACCACCAACCTCGGTTCCTGAACATGGTGAGCTTGCAGAAGTGGCCCGACCTGTGTATGGAAGAAATTCTCGGCACACCACAAATGATTTCCACAGTGAATCGTTCCCAGAGGTGCAGGAGCTGCCGTCAAGATCCACAAAGGGGTCTGTTCGTCAACTTGACAAGCCACTCACACTTGTTACAAACAACAAGCAGTCTACCATGCGTCGAGCTGCCCTCATACAAAGCGGCGTAGTTGCTCACCAAGGGCGTGCTAGAAGCCCAAGTCTTCCGGAAACTGTCAAGGAACCTCCATTCCCGATCCCTACTAGAGCAAGCTCTAGACGTCCTCCTATCAGTGCCAGTGCTCCTAGTGACGGAAACCGTAGCCCAACTTGGGGAAGAGGATCTGGTTCTAATAGAGGCGGGCCTTATCGTTCAAACAGCATCAGAAAGGTCAGATCTGCTGCTGCTCTTCCTCGGGGCGGACGTGGGAGTTACAGACGTCACGGCAGTCGGTCTCCACCACCTATGTCAGCCTCTACAGAAGCTCCCGAGAGTCCTCAGCTACCTCCCATGCCATACAATGATGTTACTACCCCTCGATACATGCGAGACACAGGAAGCAGCCGTCATCGCTCACATCAGAGACAGCAACCGTCGACGACCACGGCACACACTACCCACACCAACAACACTACTGGCTCTGTTGGAACTACAAACAATGCTACGAGTGTTGTTGATGCAATTGCCCAGACGATGGTGGGAGAATGGATGTTCAAGTATGTCAGGCGACGCAAGTCATTTGGCGTAGCAGAGTCGAATGGTATGGAGGGCGATAATGCCAATGGCGTTCGTCATAAACGCTGGGTGTGGCTTGCGCCATATGAGAGAGCTGTGATGTGGAGCAGTAAGCAGCCCACATCAGGATCGGCCTTGATGGGCAAGACTGGTCGAAAGTGTAAGTCGAGCCTGTATACCCCCAAAAATACATCAGCTGACCCAAGTAGTAACAATTCAATCGGTTTTGGATGTGAAGGATGACAACCCTCCACCCAAGGGGTCACCGGCATTGTTCAACCGGTCTATTCTGATTCTGACCCCAGCTCGAGCCCTGAAGTTCACAGCCACGTCACCAGAGCGTCATTACATCTGGCTGACGGCCCTCTCCTTCTTAGCCCACTCGTCCCAAGCAGTCCCTGAGATTGTTCAAGCACCGCTTCCACTACCTCAGCCATCGCTGCCGGACTTTGAGATGCCTCGACAGTCCAATCGTCTTCGAAAGCATGGCATTCGGGACTCGATTCGTGTTGCGAAAGGGAAGACAATACTTGCCCGTCAAGGTCCCACTAGCGTTCATTCCTCGCATAACGACAACAGCATCAGAGAATCAGAATCGATCTACTCAAGGTCAGATCCGCTGCAAGACACTTCAGCCGATCCTCCTGTAGTTCCACGCTTCTCAGAAAGGGGACAATACTCCGTTCCACCTTTACCAACTCATGGTAGAAAACGTAGTAACACGGGCGGGCGAGTCCCACCACCCCTCTCTTTTCGAGGATTCTCTGGCCCAGCCAGTAGTGGCCATGCTCCAACATCGAGCACTGCTGGGATGAGCGTTGGTACAACCGGCTCATCAGACATTTACCAATCTCAACCCTCGAGTTCAGTCGCCGGCGGATACACAGGGATGAGTGTGAGCGGCCGCTCATCAATCCGTACCTCCGATGCCAGCAACCGGCCAGGTACAGTGGTCAACAACTTTTTTGACGCGGTTGGCACCATGCGAATGGAAGCCTTCATCAGCCCCATGGCCTTGAACCGCTTTGACGATTTCCCAGACGAGCAAGATGAGATGGATATGATCGGTCAGCAGAGACGTCGCAGTAAGGAGCGCAGAAGACGCAGTAGGAACAGAGACAGCTATTACTCCAACAAAGGGCGACCAAGTGACGATTGGTATGGAGGAAGCAAGACGGCCGGAGAAGAAGATTACGGTCACTTTGACGGTGGATTCGGTCACGATCCCTTTCGAGGCTTCTAGACGCGAGGTCCGCAAAAGATGTGAGGATGAGACAGATGTTGATGAAGATCCGAACAGAATGTACATTTTTCATCGTACAGCAGGGTTATATGGGCAGCAGGCGATACCGGTATGGGGTACGGAAGCACGGCGTTAACACGAAAATGGCTCACGCCTGGCACTTTCGACCTTTTGATTTTGCAGCTTAGCCTGCACTGATATTTCTTCTTCTGCTCGTTCGTTTTGATTTTGGGATTAGGGACCGGGAGGGCAGGCAAGGAGTTCATACGTGTCTACTGTGTACAGGCAGGGTAGGTGGCTACCTATCTCTCTTTTTGGGCTACCTCAGCCTATCTCTCTGTACAGACAGAACAACCGTCACTCGCTAGCTCAAGATCCCTTTTGTTGCTTTCTCGAGGGGGCGAGGAGGGTTTGATTTTGCGTGGTGTGGTACGTACGATGTTTATGGATGGATTCTAATTCTTGGACTTGATGTGCGAATACCCCTATTTTCGCTGCTTGGTGGATATTTTGTTTTCGTGTGTGTATACTTGTATGTAAAGAATGAGGAGAAAGATCGGAAGTAAATAAGATATCAGTTACTTTGCCTATCCTTGTGTTGACATCCTGACCCTAGCCATGATTCGCTTGGGCTGCTGGCTTGGTATTATTGACTCTGGTTCCTCCTGCAGCACCTGTTACGATGTAGTATTTATGCTCTCCGTCGCTCGAAAAACTCGAATACTGGGGCAATTCGGACCTCGGAGGTGAAGGAAGCAAAGTGTAATAGTGGCCGTTGACAGATGCGCGACGAACTGCGATGCATGGGGCAATATCTCACTTCACTCCGTTCCTGGTGCCCAAGGTTGAATCGGTAAGCTATCGAGGATCTGCTGAACGCTTCGCAATAAGCGGCACAGCAAGGCCCGTCAGGGAATAGGACTGGCCGATTGAAAAATACAAAGTCAACATCAGCCTCACTTGCTGAGTTGTTTCTCAATTATCCTACCGCTAACATGCTCAACAAGAGTGGTTTCGTAGATTTCAACCCTGACAATGACATTCCCCCTCTCACCGGCAAGGTGGTATTCATCACCGGAGGTACGTACCTCGCCTCTCTCAGACTCGTCTGACTCCCATAATCCACACAGGTACAGCAGGATTAGGAGCAGCATCCGTCCATGCCTTCATTAAACACAATCCAGAGCACATCTATTTCAGCGGACGCAATGCTCAAGCAGCATCCAAGCTCATCAACGAAGTCAAGAGACTGAAGCCCTCAGCTTCCCTCACGTTCCTAGAAATGGACCTCTCCTCCCTCGCATCCGTCCAAGCCGCGTGCAAGAAATTCACGCACGATCGACTGGATATCCTAATGTGCAATGCTGGTATATCAGAGAAAACCTCTGCGGTGAGCGTCGATGGATATGAGATCCATTTCGCGACGAACCATCTCGGTCATGCTATGTTGATTAGGCAGATGTTACCTGGTTTGTTGAACACGACAAAGTTGCCGGATGCAGATGTGAGGATCGTGATTTTGTCTTCGAGGGCTTGGGCTGTTACTCAAAAGGGGGGCATTTGTTTTGAGAAGTTGATGACGAAGCAGGATGGGTGGTGGGAGAGGAGTTTTACTTACCAGTACGGATTCACAAATCTCATATGTCAAAAGGACAGTACCGTGGTGGGGAAATAGCTGATCCGATTGCTTCTCGTAGGCAAAGCAAATTGGCGAATCTCATCTATGCTAGAGAGCTTGCGAAGCGGTTCCCGAGTATCACAACGGTATCTGTGCATCCTGGTGTTGTGGCAACAGCAATGCTCGCTGGGTTGAAAACTAGCTCGATGGCATTCATAGCTATTGAGAATTGGTTCAAAGGAGTGTCTCAGGTGAAAGAGGAGGAAGGCGTTTTGAACCAGGTCAGTGTTACAACTTGTGTTGCTGAATCGAAAACGAACAGGTGCTGATAAGTGAGATAGATGTGGGCAGCTGCTGGGGTGAAGAAATCTGAACCGATAAACGGAGGATATTATGAGCCAGTTGGTGTGCTGTGTAATGATAAGCTGAATACTACAGCAAAAGACGAGGGTTTGGCCGAGAGGTTGTGGGAGTGGACGGAGGAAGTATTAGATAAGGTTACAGCTTGATGGGAAATTGACATGGAAAGGACTCATCTAGACGATGCTTTGGCTCACACAAGAGCCAAAAGATGCTGTGACTTTGCTCCACCAAAGTTATACTTGGGTATAAGGTCAGAAGGAAAGAAGGACTGGAGAATTACGAGGCCAGTACTGCGTTGAAAGGTCACCACCAATCTTGAATTAGAAAGCTATCTTTTCGTGCTTGAAACTTTTCTGGCCAGCTCCCTCCCCATAATCTAGCGACACCTGACCGCCTCCACGGATCTTATACTTGTAAATCATCAAACCCTCCAACCCGACTGGTCCACGTGCATGGATCTTGTTCGTGCTGATTCCTACCTCAGTACCGAAACCGAATCGCATTCCGTCTGCCATACGGGTTGAAGTGTTCCAGAATACTCCTGCTGAGTCTATACTGGCCATGAACTGCTCGGCTAGAGGTTCAGAGGAGGTGAGGATGACATCGGTGTGATGAGAGCCATGGAAGTTGATATGCGAGATGGCGTCGGAGATATTTGGGACTGTCTTGACGGCTAAGACAAGAGACAAGTGCTCGGTATCAAAATCAACTTCTTCAGCATCTTGTAGAATGACTGATGAATGTGACGAGAGTCTAGCAGTGAGCGCTTTCTTGCTGGCTGCATCGCATCGAAGCGAGACGCCCTTGGCCAGTAAAGCTTCAGCGACGGTTGGAAGGACCGTCTCTAAAGCAGCCTCCTCAACCAGGAGCGTTTCAACACTGTTGCAAGCGGCAGGATATGATGTTTTCGAGTCGACGACAACTTTAGTGGCCATTTCTGGATCGGCTGTATGCTCCAGATAGATCGAGCAAATACCATCGGCGTGACCGAGAACTGGGATCTTGGTATTAGATTTGATGTAGCGGACGAGCTCATTCGAGCCTCTGGGAATAACTAGATCAATGTATCTATCCTGAGCTAGGAGCTGGGGAATGACATCTCGAGTAGTGACAAGCTGGATGGCGGTATTTGGTACTTCTGTCGATTCCAGCGCCTTCGAAATAACTTTTGAAATCGCAATGAATGATTCTGTTGACTCTTTCCCACCTAAAAATTGTGAGTAGATGATACGGACTGCGGGCTTGGATCGGCTTACCTTTAAGAATTGCCGCGTTGCCCGACTTGATAGCAAGCGAAGCAATATTTGCGATGACTTCTGGGCGAGCCTCAAAGATAATGAGAAGCACACCAATCGGACATGAAACCCTCTCCAAGTTCAAACCATCGTCGAGTTTCGTCCGCAAAGTGACCTTCCCAACTATGAGTACTTATATTAGCGAGTTTCCCTTCAGTCAATACCATGAAAGTTGCACATACCAGGATCCTCTAGCTCGCGAACATCCAATATACCCTTCAACATATCCTCCCATTTTCCTTTCTTTCCCAAGTCTAACCGTGATACGATGCTTAGACTTAGTTCTCCATTTTCAGCAGCTTTATGAGCCAATTCCAGATCCTTAGCATTAGCAGCTAGGATTTCCTCTTTGGATGCAGAGAGGGCTGCGTGTATCGCTGTCAAAGCATTGTTGCGGGCAGAGGTTGGCAAAGTCGCTAGGACATGTGATGCCGACTTTGCACCTTTCGCAGCATCTTCTGGGAGAGCGTTGGTGAGTGACATGATGAGATATGAGTTTTGTTTGTAGAATTGAATCCGCCCTAAAGCGTGACTCAAAATTATATTGGGTGCCATTACAAAGAGTTGAGGTCGCCACATCAAAGGAGCTAAGTAAGCGAGTTGGCGGGCCGACTTAACTCCGATCTGGGGAACCTCTGCCTATCGTGAATTCAAGCGGCAGCCTTGTCTAAACCAAATCTAAGCTTGAGCAGAATAAGTCTCTGGATTCAAACTTGAACTTCAGATAGCGATATTGGAGGTGCAGCTCTCGACTAGCTTCGACTGTCTACTTGTCTCCTCGTCACACCCACCTTCTCTTCCACCGCGAGATAACTACCTTCGAGTTGGTCTGGAACGAAGCTTGGATAGAGCTTCACCCCACCCACTGACGGTCGTTTGAGCTCTACGAACGCGCGCAACCAAGCTATTCCGACATCAATTCTTTTCAGAGACGACCAATATGGACGACTTACTATCGAAGATTCTCTCCTTTCCTCCTCATCCGCCACCTCACGTTCCTCTCTCCGACCAACAATACGATGATGGCATCAAGGACCAGATTGAAATCGTGAAGAAGATCTCTGGGCAAAAGATGCTACAGCAGACATCTGGTGGTGAGAATATGCTAGAGGTATGAGTCTCATTAGCTACACCGGAATTCGAAAAGTTCTAACGTTCGTTGTAAGGTCATCAATCCAGCCCTCAATACCGTTCCATACGCCTTCTGTTTGGTCGCCAACCTCGAAGCAGTGGCCAAAAACACCGGTAAGGGTGTGAACATGGATATTTTGTGGGGAAAGATGGTCGAATTCTTGGATGTGTTCGATACGAGGCAAATCAGATATATTGGTGAGGAGTTCAATCACATTGTCCGAGGCGTTGCGGACTTTGCACGCAATTCTCGACAGGTTTGTTTACGCTGTATATCCACAAAGCGTGCAAGCAGCTAATAGCATGGAGGGATATCTCGCAGTTGCCCCAATCAGAAATGCAATCCTACGCCTGGATCCTTCTGGTAGCATGCTCACCGCGAATCATATCCTCCTCGTCAAACTGGCAATGGACACACGAAACTACCAAGATGCAGCCCCGGTTCTGAAGAAATTTATACTCTATGTTCCAGGCTATTCGGCTCTACCGAAACCAAAATACCTCTGCGATATGACTCTCAGTCCTGCCGCTTTCATCACACCGGCAACCAAGCTCAACGTAAAGCTCAAGTACCCGGAAATCCTCGAATATTTCCTATACAGCGGAATGGCTCATATTGGTCTGAGAGACTGGGAAAATGCACTACACTGCCTGGAGAGCGCTGTCACATACCCAACTAAGGATTCGTCTCCTAGTAAGATCATGGTCGAGGCATACAAGAAATGGATTTTGGTTGGCCTGTTGATGGAGGGCAAGTTACTGCCTCTACCAAAGTCTACCAGTAGTGGCCCCTCGAAGAATTACCACACCTTAGCGAAGCCTTACGAGACACTTGCCCAGATATTCGAGAACGGCACCGCATCAAGATTGAAGTCCGAAGCAGATGCTGGTGTACAATGGTGGAGAAATGATTCCAATACTGGTCTGATACTCCAAGTACTGGCAGCCTATCAACAGTTCCAGATTCGTCAATTGGCCAATGTATACAGCAAGATATCGATTCCCGAAGTTGTCAGCCTGACCACGAGTGCTGAAACCGGATATAAGCTAGCAACACCACAAGCAGGCGAGGCACTCGTTCAGGCCATGATCCAGCGAGGAGAGTTACATGCTACGCTCAGCGGTCCTCCCACTGGCCCCCCAATTCTTACTTTCTCTCCCTCCGGAACTGCCTTGACGGAACCTCAGATGCAGAGAGAGTTGGCAGCCTCAACAGCACGTATCCAAGCCTTGACCAAGGAGATAAAGCAAACGGACCGTATGCTCACCCACGATACTCAATACATCAAGTTTGTTGTGAAGCAGAAGAAGAACAAGTCGAACACCGAAGATGGACCGATGCAAGAATGGAACGAACTTGCCGAAGACGAGGACATCATGTCGATGTACTGAAAAGTTTGGGAGTACGGCATAAAGGAAGCGAAAAGTTGATGGTCTTACTTGCTACTCATCATTCCCACTACATACGCTGGATGGTAGCACATCGATCTTGATGAGGAAACGCATAATGACGGATGACGGATGACAGGGCGATGATGTTGCTGTGTACTCAGTCGGAACTTTTGGTTCCTCTTTAGTCTGAGCAGGCGGCGGGCGTATTTGCATGGGGCTGGCTGGCTGCATTCATTGGAGGATGGCGTCGAACGACATATGATCTCATGGTAGAAGGCATGGCCATTGTGAGGCCGAGAGCAATAAGCGAGAGATGAGATATTCATTCGGTTGGTCTTTAGTGAGAGGGAGCCGGAGTTGCCAGAACAGATACCAACATAAACGATCGATGAACTCACGAAATGTATTCCAGATATGATCACTGTGACATGATTTACGGTATCCTCACTTCGAAAACTAGCAGCACTTAGCAGCCAGACTGAACTCGTAGACAAAAAGTACTTTCATTTGCTCATCCATAGAATAGCTTCCGCAACGCCTTTACCCTCAGAGTCCGACCGTCACATCTCCAACACCTGGTCACATTAGACGTCTCATCATCCCTCCATAATCTACAATGAAGTAAACCTGATCATGCATGCATATACTTCTCTCTGACTCCGCTCTAACACTTCTGTACGTCGAGAGCTCAAAACTGACCAACCACAGTACAAAGCTTAGTCAATGTGGTATGTCTTGATGAGTGCTGCGAGTTTGTTGGCTTCGACGGCGTAATTGATGGGCGTGCCATTCATGACCTGGTATCGGACTCTACGTAAGGTGTTAGCATTGCTCATACAATGAGACGAGAAAGGGAGCGTACCTCTGTTGATCCTGGAAATTGTCCATCTTAGCTCTGCACTTGAAGGTCATGGTCTTGCAGTTTGCGTTCTCGAAAGCCTTCTCCATTGCGGCGGTGTCGTTCTCCTTTAGCTCCATGAGTTGATCTCCGCTCATGCCCATGACCTGCCGTCCTACATCATCGAAGCAACTCAACCACAGCTGACCCGTGTGATCGTTGACGTTTAATTGCATGATGTAACGGTATTCTGGTCTCGGGTGACTGGCACTGCACTTTTCACAGTTCCAGGTGCCATCTCCCATATCAACGACCTTCTTGTTGCAGCCATCATTCAAGCATGCTGGGTATGCAAAGTTATCTTGCTTGATGTAAACAACTGTAGCTTTGACAGAGAAGTAGTCAGGATTTTCAGACATTCCCAAGTTTTCTTCTCGAACTGCAGCGATGGTCTTCAAAGGATCACCACGACCACCAGCAGCTCCAGCACCAGACATGTTATTGTGTGTAGCAAAGCTGTCCATACGTCCCTGAGAGTCATACCATCCCTTGAGCTTGTGAGCTTCTGGGATATCAGGATCGATAGCCATGGTGCCGGAAGAGAGCAAGCTCAGACTACGACCGCCGAAATCCGAGACTTTGGTACCTTTGAAAGCAATGATTGACTCAGGATTGGCATCGAAGGAGACAGCTGATTTGCCCCAAATCGTAAGCCTGACCGAATATCCTGTGTCGTCAACCAGCGTAAGCTCACGCTTGTCGAAAGGCTGCTGAGTTGTCTTCGAAATGATCTGGTTGACGTCGGCAACTTCCTTCAAGACGCCAATGATATCGATTGTTGAGTCTTTCTCAATATCCTGTAAAGCCGAAATGGTTGTGAAGTTATATCTGATTTGAGGGACATTGTCCTGGTCTTCCGCCTTCTCCACCACTGTATCCCTCTCGAAGGTAAGTTCGTAGTCATTAGCGAGGTTTGAGAATTGCTTCTTTGCGAGCTGGACCCGACATGGATTTGAGATGTAGTAGACCGAGCCTTCCTGGAAAGTATCATAGAGCATATCACACTGCTCGTTGAATCCGGTTGCCTTGATTTCGCCACTTTCATCGAGAAGATTGACACTGAAAAGCTTTCCTTCACTGCTTGCCTTCTTCCAGGTCTTGATATCTGACTTTTGCGTGACTCGAGCTTTGATGGTCCACTTATGGGCATACGGTGACAAGCCTTCGATAGGGTATATGTTCGCATGGGACGAAGAGCTCGTAGGTCCAGATCGTGATGGGAGGGCTCGTTCTTGGGCGACTGGAGCCGGCTTAGGTTGGTTGCCATAGAAGCCGTTGCCAGCGATAGTCGTATTCGTAGGTTTAATATCTGCCTCGTCCTTCACTGTCAAGGCGACGGGTTCGCCGATCTTCTCAAGCTCGCCCAAGCTCTCTATAACTTCGAGGTCCAGGATGATCAAGATTCTAAGCTGGTAAGTAGAAGTCACAGTTTTATCTATATTTCCACGAACCTTTTGCCCTTGACAGCATTTGCTTGGTATTGCTTGAGTCTCACGATACAACCCTTCTTCAACTTTCCTTCGTGCACGACATGATTTGCCTCTGCACTGTGTTAGCAGGTTCGGCAGTATGGACGGCAAAAAGACCCACGGGTCGCAAGCATGCTCTGAACAAAATTGTCAACATCACTCAAGACGAGACGATATCTCTCTGGTGCGCCATCTCCATTCGATGCCAGAGTCTTGATCTGCACGCACTGGCAGACTGGAACTGGGTATTGTCTTTCGAGGGCGGTGGGGTCGTTGAAGATAGCGCTGCAGAATATTAGCAAAGTCCTTCTAGTTGGGAATACCATCCTACTTCAAGGCTCCCCGTGTAATCTGAGCTCGGGCTGCGTCTGCCATTTTGTGTGTTTGGATGTTGTGTCCTATAAAAGTTGTGGCAGAATCGAAATGTTCTGTTGACTTGGACGCGCTTTTCTGAGAACGCGTCGAAGGGAAGGACATCCGTGGCGTGTAAAGTGGCTCGCTAAAAGGTGGCGGTAGTGACTCGGCTGTAAAGCGGCATGAGAGAGAGCTGGGAAATGAGGGGTTGGATGGATCTAGTGCTGCTTTTGTCCTTGCCGATCAACCCCATCCGCAGCTGTGCAAGGCAGATGGGTACCTGTCCTTGGACCGGAAGCTCTCACCAACAACCTTTTGAGTAAACACCAAGTACACTATCAACAATCATGGCCGAACCAGAAGTCGCGACGAAAGCACCAGAAAGCGATGCGGCAGAGGCTTCAACAGCGCCCGAAAGCATCGTCCCAGGTGACACCCCTGCGCAAACCGGTGCTTCGATGGGAGGACTTGGAGAAGTAAGAGCAATGTTTATAGGCGTAGCACACCAATGCTAACACCCAGCAGCACTGTGTAAAGGATAGACCAACTCGTCAGTACTTCCAGAACCTACTTGCGAAGAATTCGCCCAACAAGACAGCATGTGCTGACTTGCAGCAGCTTTTGGAGTCGGACCAAGTGGGGAAATGACACAGCTTGGAGGGATCGATGTATACGTCTCGAAACCAGCCGACTATCCTCATGCCCCTTCCAAGCTCCTACTTTTCCTGACTGGCGCTACCGGTCTTCACTCAGAGAACAATCAGATCCAGGCGGATAGATATGCGAAGGAGGGATACTTGGTGGTGCTGCCAGATATGTTTTCGGATGATCCTCTACCTGGCTCAGCTACATATGAGGAGGACAAGGACCCATCCATAATTGAGCAAATTAAGATGCGCGCGGCTGAGACTGCAAAGTCATTCTTGATTGATATGTGGCTGGCACGACAAACACCAGAAAAGGTCCTCCCAATTCTCCACAAGGTCATGGATGCAGCTAAGGACGAATTTGCGGATGCCGTTGCCAATGGCGGAGGAATATACTCAGTCGGTTACTGTTTTGGAGGAAGGATGACATTGCTTCTTGCTGGCGAGAAACCCGATACTGTCATGTGGGGTCAACAAGTCAAGGATGAAGAAGCCGGTGTTGTCAAGAAAGGACCATACATCAAAGCAGGTGCAATTGCTCACGCAACATTAGTCACCAGAGAAGACTTTGAGGGAACCAAGTCACCACTAGCTTTCATCTGCGTTGAGAACGATCAACTCTTCGCCGACGAAATCAAGGAACATGGCGAGAAGCACTTGAAGGAGAATAATATTGAGTGCGAGTTCAAGACATACTCAGGTGTGCCTCATGGATTCGGCGTCGTAGGAGAATATGAGGATGCAAAAATCAAAGTAGCACAAGCCGAAGCCTTTGATCAGATGTTAGCTTGGCTGGATTCTCACTGAAGGGATTGCATTTGGCGTTTGGCATGATATCAGGAACAACGAATTGATGATTTCCGGAATTCGCTACAGGAGGACTACCAGTCTATTATTTCCTCTTGTGTGTTCGACATCCTTTGTGAAAATTGCGTATGCTTAGGACTGGGTCATTGCGAATTGGCGAGCAGATGTGTTGAGCTAGCTGTTGATGACCGTAAGACCCTCGCATCGACTTCTATTCTCATTTCCTAACCAAGAATTGGGGAACACATGTATTGGCGCCGAGAACGATAATACAGCGCATAGCTCCCAGAATGCCAGTTCGTTCTCCCAAGCTCGCGTCCTCTTTCCCTCCTCTTCGCAACCGAAACAACGAACCTCTCACAAATGCACCCTCGCAAAACAACCACCCATTAAAATCCGACCAAGCTCACCAGAACAGACAAGGTTCATGAGGAATACACGTCTGCCATGACGGTCTACGCCCAAAAGAGTCTCCTAAACACATGAAACCTCCGATATTCCGAGCTGGCTGTCGCAGATCACGAAGGAGATGAACTCCACTCTGCCTCGCTTAAGATAGATAGATCGCCGAGCCAAAACACCTCCTTTTGTTTCGACGTTTCGTTTCTTTTTGCATCTGCCTTTCGCGTTCTGTGCGCCTGCATTTCAGCCTCTTCTTACCTGCAGAACGCATAGCACAATCTGTATATCGATCATAAAGTCTTATCGTGATATCCATTTACATCATCAGAGAAGCAATTAAAAAGTCAAGATAGGGAAAATTAAGCGAGACAGCCAGGGGGCATCTTCCAAGATCAGATGAGGCGAAACCGCCATGACACTCTTCGAGCATCAACACCACGGCGCACGGCTAAGCCTGCCCTTCCAACCACAAAAGTCCCATACGAAGTAGAAAGATCGTCATGACCCCTCCCTCTTGCACTCCTAGAAATTGTGGACTTTGGCTCCATTTTTCCTATCTCTGAGCGTTCACTGTGCCCGCCCTCGTGGAGGAACTCCGTCTTGGAACTTGGCTGATAAGCATGCGCTCTCCCTCCCTCTCTCTTCCCTTCGCCTTCTCCCTCCTCTGTCCTCACCACCTCATCGCCCTTCTCAATTTCCGTCTTTGAGAGTGTAAGAGCAGGCCGGCCGATTCTGGGAATTGGGAAGAACTGGTTTCTTTTGGAGCGGACTTCATTTCTTCAATTCCTATATTTGTCAATACCTACTTCTTAAGTGAAGCGAGGTCTTTTATATCATATTCCTTTTCGCCAATATCTCCTGGAGAGATAGATAGATCGAAAGGAGAAATCTGGAATCATGTTCTTCTCTAATCTTTTAATCCTCGGTGGTGGATTGTTGATGGTTACGACGGAGGTGGAAGCGAGGGCTATCGGGAAACTGTCTTTCTTGCGTAAGTCCAAATTTCTGTTCCTACGGAAACTCTCCTTTTCCCACATTGTACTACTTCTGGAGCTTGTCCGCATTGTTTCTTGGGCATTGTTTTTTCAAGTGAAGGGGTACCCGTTCCGTGGCTTTGCATGAGCATAGACGTAGGCATCTAGAGAATTCCCAGTGCAGTGGATCGTCTTGATTCTTGGGATCTCTTTTCGTCTCAACTCATGTTGCTTCGCTGGCTCTATGAATATCACGAGTCAAGTTCGGATGCGAGAGAGACCTCAATGGCTCGATTTCATGGACGCGATTCCTGCTGCCCAGCGGTCTCTCAAACATCCAATTCGCGCTCGAATCCTTTCCCCCAAATCAAACCATCACAGTCAGGATACAAGTACTAACAATCACAGCGCACCTCCCCTTCTCCACAACATCAACATCAATTGCCTCTATACCTCAGGCGCAGTCCGCGGAACAGACCTGCGCTTTCACGCCACACATCCCTCTCCGAACAACGCAATCCGCCTTCTCAATCCCAACATCCGCCTGGCCCCTCCTCCGAACCCTCCTATCCACCCACATCATCCCACAAGCGGCTCCTGCCCCTTCACCTCCATCCTCACCAGAAACCCAAACTTCAGCCGATACACCCAGAGCGGTCGTACAATCCCAACAAAAAATCATTCTCCACGACTCAGTTCAAACGCTCCACCTCCGCGATTTCACCGACGATGCATCACTAGAAGGACTCGTCCTAGGTCTAGTATTCAGCACAGGCGAGCGCGAATCCTCCGAAAAGGAACTGCGCTCCTTACCCGTGCAGAACTCACCTTCCAAGGGTGTGAAGGAGATGAGGAGGAGAGGAGTGGTTGCGGGAGAGGGCGAGCAGGAGAGGAGGAGTTGTATTGAGGAGGCTGTGAGGAAGGTGGAGGAGGGGAGGGTTATGGAGGGGGTGCTTGAGTTGGATGGGAGGGGGGGGACGGTAGGGTTTCTGGTTTATAGGGTTGATTGATTGATTGGTTTATTGATTGATGCAGGGAACGGCGAGATGGAAGATTTGGGGTAGGATGAGATGAAAGCAGAAAGCTCGCTTGAATGGAAGAGAGATATGAACATGATCCTACTTTCTCTTCCAAACGCACTTGACTGACCTTTGGAAAACCAACCAAGTCAGCTGCTACTGACGATACTTCTCACAATCAGCTTGATTGGACATACTACGATCTCAATCAGTCAGTCATATTAAGCACGATGATAGACATTGTCAAGCAATAGAAGGGTGATATCGCATAGCCAAAATCACCCAGTATCGGCAGTCCCTCCCTCC